>SJJU01010591.1:0-10646 GCA_012932125.1 Conopomorpha cramerella | reverse complement strand
CAAATCTAATCTTCTGGATTGGTCTCCTACCTAATTCCCCATGCCTGTATCAATTACTTATCACCACATTATGAATAAATTATGAATGAATTCAGTTTTGGTAAAATATTATATTCTTGATTGCAGTCTTCTAAAACGTACTTGACACTTTTGATGTGTGTATTTCTACAGTCAACGCCCCGTTTCTGGTTTTAGTTTGTCAAATAATATACGTCACCCGCGTTTCCCAGAGGACTAGAAAGACATCGGACCTCCACTTGTCATCAACATCAGCCAATGATCTATGATCATTTGAGGGAAAATAACCACCACGCTTGGCAGGCAGGTTGGCGATCGCAGTACAGTGGGTGTCGCCACACCGCGACACAGATCGGGCACCGATCATTTCAAAAACTCCACTATTTGAAACTTTTACCGATTCTTTATTTTACTAATATGCTCATTAGCTTTGTAAACAATGTTTCTACAAAACGTGTTATATCTAAACGAAACACAGTTGTACAAACAACCAGCTTTATACCTACTGATTATTGTCGTTGACAGTAAAACGTGACATTCAAAGTCTTTCAGTGCCTTAGTTCACCGCATCGACACTTCGGTTGGAAATCTTCCGTGGTCACGTGAATTTTTTTTTTGCGACTTTTACATAATACAAGATCATTTTATTGTTCGCAGGTTGACTAACGGCATTGTACAATCAAGGCCGTTATTTCGGTTTTGTTTTGTTCTTGAAAATGGTAGTATTTAATTTTGCAAATAGACACAATCATCATCATCATCATCAGCCACATAACGTTCACTGCTGGACGAGGGCCTCCCCCAATGAGATCCGTCATCTGGGCCAAAATGCCAGTAATCACCGCGCTTGGCAGGCGGGTTGGCGATCGCAGTGGTGTTGTGGTTTAACTCACAGAGAGCGCTGCTGGCCGTTCTCTGGAGAGCTCCCTCGGTCGCCTCTTACGACCCCCATGACGGGAAAAGTTGGGCTGGGGTGGTGACACATGTATTCTATTCGCCGTCACCACACGGCCACAGACACAATACCATATTATATTACCCTTAATGAACTGAAATGAGGGACATGGACGCACTGAGCGAAATATTTCCGACTTTAGACAAAACATAACTAGATTGCAAACCGCGCACCACGTTCAGTCAGTCTCTATCCCACCAAAATGTATGGAATTCGATGTACTTCTGGAACCAAACTGTCACTTTAACTACCAATTTGACAGTTTGGATCCAGAATTACGCAGTAAGGGACAGACTCTTACTCTTTCACTTCTTCATGTCGTCCACAATGTTGTTTCGTTTTATACGAAACGTCATTTTCGGATTGCAAGTCTACTTGTTTTTGGTCTCAGACTTCGGGCACTTTTTGTTTTTTTTTAAAGACGTCAATTTGTATTGACGTTTGATGTACAGAAATATTGATAGCCGAACAATTTTACATTTTTTGTTTGTCAGGTTTAAGCACACATTATACTTTAAACATGGCGTGTGAATGGAAATAGAAGTAAAATAGAAAAAAGTTTATTAAAGTCAGAGCAACTTTATATTATTAACCTACTCGTATTTTCCTTACTAAATATCGTACTTATGAAATAACTATAGTAAACAAAAATTCTGATGAAAATAACAATCGATGTAGGTAAGTCTTCAGTTCAAAGAACGTTTATAATAATTCACAACTGTTTATCCATTTAATTGCTGCCATTGATTGTCACCTGCCAAGAACAAATAAGTATTGCGCTTACAGTAATTAAAATATCCATTCTGTGTAGAAGCTATTTAGTATTATTATTAGCTACTAACCGAGTACCGAGTACTTATAAGGCCACGTTTACATGCAACGATTTAGTCAAAATGCGATATCTTTTGTTTTTATACAACTCAGGTAAAGCTACAATCAAATCATGTACAGTCGGCCAAGCCTCCTTATTTTGAAACTCGTATGAATTGTTTTTTTTAATACGTTGAACAAGTGTTTGACCACCATCCTGTCTGATGTTAAGCGGCGATGTGGTCTAGGTTGGAGCACACTTGTTCATTAGGTACCTATTCATCTGCGACTTGAAGACTGTGCGCAGGAAACACTGACTCGGGCAAGTCATTCCACATCCTGGCGGTTCGCACTGTGAATGTTGTTATATGAGCTGATGATGATGATTATGATGATGATGAATTACATTCATTTTTTTACATTAAAATACATTTTTCACTAGTTACAATACATGTAGCTACAATATATTTAGACGGCAGCGCTTTACAGAGGGACATGGATGGAGATCTGCACGGCCCTATGTAGGTATCCCTCGTGGATATGCTAGGACGTTAGTTCCTAGTTCCAATTACAATATAACAACTGTAACTTATTGATGTTGTAGTGTCACAGGCAGTATCATCAAATCTGATAGACCACTTTCTTGGCAGATTGTTCATGTTTATTATTAGTAAACTGCTAATAGATAATGGAAAATTGATGTTGTAACCACTATATCGAAAACTTAAAGCAAAAAGAACCGACTTCAACCTTTAACATTTGACATATATGTGGTTTTCTCATGGATGCCATTGTCGGATCTGGACCAAATTTACATGGGACCAAACGAGAAGCACCAGCCCAAGTTCACCCAGGCGAAAGTACTGAGGTAACAAACAAAAAAATACAGACGAATTGAGAAACTCCACCTTTTTTTAAGTCGGTTAAAAAGTAACATACTTATGTAAACAACGTGAAATAACGTCACTTAGTATAAAAAGACTTGTCGATGTTTTGTTTTCGAATTGCCTAACGACGTGTTAGAATTACTATAAGTTCTTTAAATTAAATTTGTATTGCCTCCATTGTCTTATACAATACAGGGTGGCAATGAAATAGCCTAGGAAGGTAAAATCCACTGTTTCTCCACAACCTAATAAGTACTGACTTTTTAAAACCAGGGACGAAAAATACTTTTTAACTTGTCATATAAATTCCATCAGGTAATTTTGTATGAAGAGAAAAAGGCCTAAACTCATTATAGATAGGTAAGTACAGTGGCGAAGCTGCCACAAACCAGTCCTGTGGCCTATAGGCTTATCATCAAAGTTTCCAGTCATACTGTCCACAAATTACTGACGTAATCAGAGTTGGATACTCACCTAAACCTTAGCTTCCGTCTAACCTTTTCAAACAATACGTAGCTTCGCCATTGTTAGGTACTTAGCTAAGTAAATACATACACTAATTCCCAGAAAAAGCAAGTGAAAAGTTTCCTTTATATACAGCCCCGAGGATCTAATTGTGAGAGGCCTCTTCGATCGACTTCCCCTCACTTGTGAAAATTAACTTGTTCCATAACAAAGTTTCCCCCCGACCTAAATTAAATGTTTTTAGGCTCGTAATGACTAGCCTATACTTCTGAGAATGTACCTACTTTATCTGCGAACTCTCCCTACGCCTAATTAGTTTTTCTACTTCTGTTAGTAATGTGTACCTACTGAAAGATATTTACGGGTAAAAAGTGTCTTAACCCTTATCTGCATAGTGATGTAATACTACATCAGTATAATTTTCCTTGAATCTTTTTTTAGTCATCCCATCTACAGAGTTTTTATCCTAAATTATTGTCAATCACGTATGAACGCAATTTCGACTTTAGACCACTTATATTTTTTTCTTTATTTCCCATGATGCAGGCCACATAATTTAAGAAGGATAGGTTTTTATTCAGACAAAAAAATAATGCACTTCACGGCTTTTGCGGGTCCAATGCTGGGGTGGAATTTGCTAAGCAAAATGTCCACGGTTGTCGAAGCGTATTTAACCAAATGTAACAAGGTGAAACGATGGGCTCACCCCCTGTCACGTTGGGTTAAATACGAGCGCGTGAACCGTGGGCATTTGCTTTAGCAAGTGCCTCTGCCTACCCCGCTTTGGGATTAAAAGGCGTGAAGAAGTGTGTGTGTAACAAGGTGTGATTCCATCGTTATAGGTATCACACATCTTGTGGTGTTCAGGTTTCATACTCATAATGTCCTTCATCATATGAGTGTTGCGAAGCGTACGGCACTGAAAAATATTAATTAATA
Organism: Conopomorpha cramerella; assembly: GCA_012932125.1. NCBI lineage: Eukaryota > Metazoa > Arthropoda > Insecta > Lepidoptera > Gracillariidae > Conopomorpha > Conopomorpha cramerella. The sequence goes on along the minus strand of SJJU01010591.1, from coordinate 6,572 downwards.
GGACTTTATTCATAGATTATTGACTGTAAAAATATCTCGGGATATTTGGCACAAGGTGATATCCTAAATTTATGATATCCTGAACTTACGAGTAGAAAAAGGCTGTGTATACTTATAGCCGCAAACAACAAATGTCTTAGTTCAACATAAGCAAGAGTCGAAGCCGTATTAGTATTTTAGATGAAACTGGAGTCATTGACGCAACTTGTTACAGAGACTTGTTGCGGATACAAATCTGTATATGTTTTTAACATTTTGGGAAACTTTCCTAATACACAAACTACTAAACAATAGTATACCAAGAAGATATTCATAAGATATTAACCAACTATCTACTTCACATTTGTACTCAAACTTTATTACTATCTACGTAAAGTAATTATTATTAAAACAATAAATTATTGATAAAACAATACTTATACACTTTAGTTGTGTACTTGAGATAATAATAATGATACTTGTTACTCGGTATTGTTTTTCCATTTACACTATCTCTTCTCTTACACACAAGCGAGATCAAAGTATCAAGATCAATTACCCACTACGAGCACACTATTCCTATACTATTTTTTTAATAATGTTTTTACGCCATGAGAACAAGCCCTTAGCCGAATGTTTTTTCGTGGCGGCTCGCCGATGAACTAATCGGTGACCAAACTTCATTGTTTATGGTCAGATTTTGATAATTCTTCATATTTTGTTGGAAAGGCAATGATAAGGAAAGCAGGATCTGATAATGATATTCCTGAGAAAACGAGACAAAACACTCGAAAATTGGTAACTAAAGCAGTTACCAACGTTCGTTGAAGAATGGCCTTAGTCATACTCCAACGAGTTCCATCATGCCAATTCTTTTTCTCTTTTTTTTTTTCAATAACTCAGACAGACTGACGGTAAGCGGAGTCTTAGTAATTAGGTAGTTAGATAGAAAGCAACTTTACCCGTTTCGTGCAAAACACTAAAAATTACTTTTCTTTTTTTTCAGGAATTGAAGCAATATCCTCTGCGGTGTATCAATAGTACTTAGTATTATAAAATAAGCTATTAGCTACTTGACATATTAGTCCGTGTATTGTGCCATGCTAACGAGTACTAGACAGTGAGTGTGTGATAAGTGCGATGGCGCGCACGGTGTTTGCGATCACCGCCATCTTGGTTCCTATTTTGACGTTTCTCCTGGATGCAGTCGACTCTCATTATACTCCGACATGGGCTGTCCATGTACCCGGCGGGAAGGAGGCCGCTGATGCTGTCGCTACGGAGTATGGGTTCATCAATCTTGGAGAGGTGAGCATCATTATTATTTGTTTCATTTATTTATATGAATGAGTTGGTTTACAATTTTAACCGCAACAATGTCGTTTCCCGCTAAGTCTACAATCTCGTAAAATAACCTGTATTTATTTTAGTAAAAATCATGAACAGCAATGCAATGATGATGTAAAATACAAAGTACTTAGAGGCAGTAAATAATGCTAGTATAATAATATATCATTTGTTTTAACTAGTTTAGAAGTTTATTGTGAACATTTATACACGAAATCATGAAATTCCCTAATGTTTCCTTAACAATTTATTCATAATGTACTCATGTCAAGATAATTATAATACAACAAAAAACAATAAAAAGTCAACATAAAATAAAAGTCACCGCCATTGCTGGGCAGAGTGCCTAACACACCCATCGCATTACATTTTAACTTAGAAACAAAAACAGAAAATAATACCATCAAATAATTGCTTTAAAATATATTTACTTACGAAGCAGAAATATCAGAGCATGATAGCTAATTTAGAGTTTTATTTATTTATTTTTTACCAGTGTGCAATCAACCGATGGAAGACCTAACCACAAATTGACTGAGACATCCAGACGAAAAATTCTTATCAAAAGTGTTTCTTTTCCTCTGTTATTCACATAATTAGGTTTGATAAAAAGTAGATACCTATTTTTACTACCTACATAACGTAACTAAAAATAAAATAATGAATAACTGATAAGACCACATAACGTTGGCCACGATAATGGTCTATACTTTTGATGACACATCATTGGCACTAAAACATCCTTAAGGTAGAGTTGTTTTATTGAGACAAGAAAAAGAAGAACCAACTTCAACCACTAAAATTGGTTTTCTCATTGATACCATTGTCTGAACTGAAAATTTCAATGGGGCTAAAGGGGAAGCACTAGCTTTAAAAAAAGAAGAACCATCCAAATTGGTTCACCCAGTCAAGTGTTGAGGTAAGAAAACATAAAAAACTGGCTGTGACATACGGACGGACGGAAGGACAGACAGACAGATATGACGAATCTATAAGGGTTCCGTTTTCGCCATTTGGCTACGGAACCCTAAAAAGATACCGACGAATTTAGAACGTCCTGCTGTTTTTTAAGTCTTCTAAAAACTGACCCTATTGTCTGTTGACATTCCTGACAGATTCAACCTTAGGGTGGTAGACCAAGGGCCCAAATCTGCTACACTCTCGTAGTTGCATTGCAAACGATGTGCATTGCTGGTTTTGGTTTACTCTCATTTCACCGTGAAGGAACTTACTTAGGAAGTAAAACAGCAATGAAACTACGAGAGTGTAGCAGACATGACCCCCTGGTCTACCACCCTAAGGTTGAAACTCTCACGAATGTCAATAGTCATTAAGGTTCATTTTTTAGCCGACTCAAAGATAAGGATGCTCTCAATTGCACACTTGGCCCCCTGATTCTTGGCCGATTGTACTTGTGACCCTGATCGTTGCCTGATTTCATAGCCTCATTCCGCAGCCTACTTACACAAACGCACAATCGCCTTTGTGTGATACCGGTTCTCGCGGTTTCGCCTTCCTTTGGCCTTGAATTTTCTTTTGTTTTACGTCAAAACCTTCGTTTATTCGGACCGAACGGAAATGCGAAGAATTTCCTCGCTTGGCGACATTAAAAAAATAATAATACAATGCAGAATAGTTGATACGAGTCAAGGTCATAAGATAATAATGATTATATTATTTAAAATGTAACTATTGTTTAAAACTGTTCAACTGTTGGGGGTGTTTCGTAAATATTATTCAAGGGTATAGGTAATTGGGTTCTTACCGTGGTATTAATAAAGTTAGTACAGCGGTTGTGAAGGTCTCAAAAGCTGGTCAAATGTACTAAATAAGGACAAATTGATCAAGTTGATAGTTAAGTAATTAGTCAACGTTTTGACTATTAACAATACGACGTTTATCCTATAGTATTTCAGCATACATTTAATATTTATCTTAATTTGCTATAATGAGGCGTGTCATAGTATATTATACTAGTGGACGCAGAGAAGAAGACGTGAAGTCCAGAGACGCTGGAATATCAGCTGTATTTCTACCACTACACAGTGTACAAAGGCGACTTCCCATGGCAAAGCATTTTTTTTTCGGGGCAGCTCATACTTTAAATACATATAATACATACAAGATTACCAATTCCATTTCATCTTCCTTTTTCTTTTATTTCTTCATCGCATCGATTTTTTTATCTATACTTCCGTTTCAAGCTACATTTTATGTTTCAAGGTTATTTAATAAAAACATATTTTTAAAGTAATTATACAAAGTTTCACGGAAGTTGAACCAATAACGTATTAAGTATGTCGAACGAACAAAGACTTTGGTTTCGCTTTTTGAAAGAGAATTTTGTACGGTCGATTATGAAAAGGTGGTCGGAACGATTTCTGAACGCTCCTTCAGCGGGAAACAACCATAGTAATGAACTAATGCCATCATCATCGTCAGCCTCATGATTTCCACTGCTGGCTGAGGGCCTCCCCCAATAATTTCCATGATTAAAACAAATAAACTTAAAATGAAAACAGTGGACCACTCTTAGGGGTAAGAGTGGTATTCAAAATATTTCTGTAATGATGGCAAGACTCTATAGTCGTTATAAGGTATGCGTAGATTTGGATAGTTTTACAGGCTGATTATGATCATGGGCAGTGGCGTGCACACCATATAGGCAAAAAGACTGCTACCTTAGTATTTTGCTACCGGCCCTAATAATAGAGTTATTGCTAGATCTTTTTTGTTGTACTCACGAAGATGTGTTTTGTGGGTGAGTAGATAGGTAGGTAAGGTACCTATATTTCGTAAAGACAAGTTACCTATACATAGTTATCAATACTTGGGGATTACTGCCTACCTTGTCGTAAAAGCCAGTGCACGCCACTGATGACGGGTGAGTTCTACCTCTGCTTTAACCTAAGCGTGGTTAAATACCCACTGCATGCCAGTCACCATGTACCTAATACTTCTATGTTTATAAAAGTGAGTTATAAACGTGCACACAATGTACAGCGGCCAAGTAGCTGTATATTTACGTCTTTTATCGCATTGCGAATGTCTTGTTCATAAAATATGCACGGGGAGTAAACTCGGCGGTTAAAATTACAAAGTTCTATTTCTGCGAAACGAAAACTCCGCTAACGCGCTGCAAGTTTTATGTGATATCTCATAAAGCATTAGCATGCTCCTTTTTTCACTTTACAGCAGAGAGAGGGGGACGTGCTCACTGAAAAATTAGGTATTCTGTCATACATATTGTGTTGTAACTCCTCGGGGAGACAGCCGTGAAGTATTATCATTGTTTTTTTTGTAGAGGTATTCTCCTGGGTGTATACGAGAGAAAGTGACCAGTGAAGTACATTTATTGGAATTGTATTAGACATTTCATTTTGCCCTTTTTTGGTTGCTGATAGGTTAATTAAATTCGTATTTTCGTTGATAAATAATTGCCAAAGCAAGTAGGTGTGATAATACAAAACAGGTACTCATTTACCCTCTGTTTGTTTTGTTAGAACGAAATCCCCTTCACATTCACAAAGCCGTGATCCATCAAAGTACAATTTAAAATTCACTTTGCTCACGAAAAAGGTAGCTAAGATAAATCCGTCTCGGATCCATATTATGTAAAGAAAAAAAAGTGAATCTCAAGCTTTTAATACTACGTGCATCGCTGTGAAGGAGGGTTGACAGAAATAACCGCGGGAAATTATAGTCGGCCATTTTAGGCGCGAAGTGTGCGTTCAAGAGGCAAACGTTAAACGTGAAGAGGTTAGTGTCGTTCCCGGCCTCATGAGCTGTTATCTAACGAATGCACACCCAATGACAGGTCAAGTCCAAGTGCAGCTCACCTTGTCCAAAATTGCTTTTAGAATAATAATACTTGACAGACTTCGATTTTATGGTTGCATCTCGCTCATTTAGCAAGTCACCAGAGAAGGATAGAAGTACAAAATAACAGGGCTGTCAAGTGCCTATGTTCTAAAAGCTATAAACTGTACGTAGGTACAGAAAGTTTATGGAATCTATATTTATTATTGAGGGGAGTGAGTGAGAAGAGCCCGCACCTGTAGCTTTTAAGAGAGTCCTTTATACAATGTGTTCGCGGAAAAGTTTCTGTTTATACATACAGTTATTCCAAGCTCGTTGAGTTTAACTCCTGAGCTGTCTATTAATTACGTGCTTAAGTGAACGTGGTTCACTTTTAACTGGTTGTATAGCTTACGTTGGCCGACATGAGACAGTACCGTTTGAATTATGGTAAAGGTAAAGTTTTCTACGGCAGCGAACCGGGTGAACTTCGCACTGGGACGTTGTTAGAAAGTTTGCAACTCAACTCCTCATTTAACCTCGGTTGGGACAACTGTCAAAAACAGGTTTTACGTTCATTGTGTATAGGCAATTAAGAATACATACGGGTTGATCCGGATTTATCCTTTTAAACGGAAGTCTGCTGTTTCTGTTGACCCTACAGAGTGCATTTTAGCAAGCCAATGTATCGAAACGAAAATGCCGATGTCCCCATATAAACTCGATCAGGTGATTGTGGTTTTTATAATTGAAGTCGTCCATTTTTTCCTTTGTACGATGCAATTGTTTCTTTGTTTCAACATGGGTTTAACATTGCAGCTTCTAATGATAAAAAAAAAATTGAAGATTTAATGAATGACCATGCGTGGCACATTGTGTGTTGTGGATTGACGAACAATGTAAAAGCGATAGAGGTACATAAATACAGAGATCAATATTGTATCCCAACCTTGCCTAACCCCACGGGCAACAGGCGAAGAACGTTTATTTATATTTAAGGTATACCTACTTATAGGGCGCCCGAAGATCGGGGTTTCGTTTAAATATTAGAAAACGGGCCGTTTTCGTCGCCTAGCAACCTGCTTTTATGTCATTAATTGTATAAGTTAATTAATTTAGTGTATCCCGGCGGTGCATCCGCTTTTTACCCCCTTCACGTAGGAAATTCGTTATAAAATATAGCCTAGGTATGTGTTCATTAGTAAAGTTTCATTGAAATCCGTTCAGTTGATTTGATTGGTGAACCGTGGGGACTTGCCTAGCAAGTGCCTCTGCTTACCCCGCTTTGGGATTAAAAGGCGTATGTAGTATTAGTAGGAGTTTATGTTTAAATAAATATAAATATTTTATAAAATATTAAATAAAATAAATATAAATATTTTACAACAACACACACATTGCCTTCATCCCATGTTAAGTAGCTAAAGCACTGTGTTATGGAAATCAGA
>SJJU01010590.1:0-14932 GCA_012932125.1 Conopomorpha cramerella | reverse complement strand
AAAAAACCCTCGTGCCTCTGCCTGTCCCGCTTTGGGATTAAAAGGCGTGAAGTTTGTAATGGAGAACTGTAGTCTCTGCCTACCCCTCTGGAAAACAGGCGTGAGTGTATGTATGTAAGTTTGTAAACATAAAAAAACACATATACGGTCGAAGTGCGATTGGAGAGGCCTATGTCCAGCAGTGGACAAATTAGGCCTGATGACGACGACGAAGTTACGGTCGAATTGAGTAACCTCGTTTTTTGAAGTCGCTTAAAGAAATTTCAGCTCGTACTCTCGTCGCTCACCCAAAATATTTTTTGTGTTCCTCTTCGTTCGATTTATCGTGTCTGGGTCAAATCTTGACTTCAAAATAGGTTCATAACAAACAAAGTTATCGACGTACAAACATAAAAAAACATAGATATGTTCAAGTATGGCTCTTTTACAACTGTCAGTATGGCAAAGTTTTAAACTATAAGATTACGAAGATTTGTTCTTAGGAACCATCAAGAAAAACTGCATTCATACATTTAAAAAATAACCTGTACTCAGCTCGGAAATCGAACCCGGTTGTTTTGAAAAAAGAAAATACTGACACTATTTCTATTTAGGGATCGATTCCATAGGTCTTAAGAAGTAAATGTTACTATGAAACATGATATCTAAAACGAATACAATGCATTGTTTTCACATACTTTCATTTATTATTTTAGTAGGTGTTGGAAGTGACCACTGTTTTTTAATACAATATTCGAACTTTTTTTAAATGAAAGAATGCAGTTTTTCTTGTTATTAAAATGGATAACATGGTTCCTAAGAACATAACTTCTTATGTCTTATAGTTTCAGACTTTCCTATACTGACCGTTAGATGAGCCACCCTATAAATATATATACGGCCGAATTGAGAAATACTCTTTTTGTTAGTCCCTTAAAAAGAGATGTAATACTTAGTTGGGAAACATAATTATTGTGATAAATCTCTATTAACTACGAGAGGTTTAAATTTTAATATCAATAAAATTTGCGTCGCTCTGACATTGATTAATGGGACTTTAATACGTTATTATTACCTACTATGCGATAAGTACCTACTTTAATCATTCCTGTCGAAAACTTTTCAACAGTAAAGTACCATTTTCGTTAATTTAATAATGTCATGAAATTAATGTTCTCGTAAGTTTACAACCAATCAGGCTGGGAAGTGTAGCCGTTGATAGAACCGCGATCATAACAGGTTGGAGGCTTGTGCCCAGCAGTGGAAATAAATCAGTAATGATAGCTTTGATTACCTAATATACCTATTTAGTAATAAAAACTTATTAACTTTAATGTTTAAATTTCACAACAGCTTAGTTATATACAATATGTAGTACGGATTAATCTTCTTATTCTTATATATAAAAATGAGTTGCTGTTCGTTAGTCTCGCTAAAACCCGAGAACGGCTAGATCGATTTGGCTTATTTTGGTCTTGAATTATTCGCGAAAGTCCAGGGAAGGTTTAAAAGGTGTATTTCATCCAATAAACGAGATACAAAGGCGACTTCCTATGGCAAAGCGAAAGTTTGCCGGGACAGCTAGTAACTATATATAAAAAGAAATTATATTGTCAAGTTCGATTATATTATTTAAAAATTCACATATCTCTCTAAAATCCCGTAAGAATCCTAAAATATCTGTTACCTCACCTTTTATAGGCTAAGTACTATTTATTGGAAAAGACAAAGCATTTCAGGCATAATTACATTTCTCAGACAAATTCGAGCACCTCTGTCCCAGTTAATCGTTTCGTCTTCTTTATCAGTTTAATATAGTTCAAAGATGTTACACCGCATAAGCTACCTGTCGCGGTAAAGGAGAATATAAGTGACCCACAAACTCAGCGAGCGGAGCAAAATTGCGGCGAAAATAAATTACATTTCCTGTAGATGTTGTTGCTAAGGTTCAGATCCTAGTGTGTGACGTGCACTCCGCATTAAAATGGCGGGCGGTAACTCATCACCACGAGCCCGGGCTGCGCACAAAGCACTCAATTCCACGGAATACTCTCCCGTTTCCCTTCCCAAAACCTGTACATCACTGTATACGTGAAGCAAATTCAATTAATGTAGCACATGGTAATAACACGAGCGCCCGCACTCAACCTCTGCCCATGGCACAGTGTAATTGATAAACATTCAAGCTACTACTCTGCAATTTTCATTTTGCAGCAAGTTGCAAACACAACGCGTGGCAAGTGAAAAGCTCATACGGAGAAAAAAAAACCGTTGACACGGCAACTGCGTTTGACGTACTGTTAATTTCTGACCGGGCGTAGGATAATAACAACGCCTGCGGTTGTACACATATAAAAAGTGTCTAGGGATCAAGTACATTTTAGAAGATAGCAATCAATTCAAAAGAAGATTCAAATCAAAAACTGAATTCATTCATAATTTATTCAAAATGTGGTGATAAGTCATTGATACAGGCATGGGGAATTAGGTAGGAGACCAATCCAGATAATTAGATTTGATTTAAATAAATTAGATTTTTTTTAGAGCTAAAAATGTTCTTGATCCCTAGACACTTTTGATGCGTGTATTAAACGCCGGTTTCCCCACGTAAACATTTCATGATGCGCAAAGTTGTTTGGATAGTTCAGCTTGAGCGTATTTGCAGCTAGATCCGATAAAAGCTCCAGCTTTGAGTCTGATGGCGAGGGCGGCGAGGCTTCTAGATAATCTGGGCGCATTGTACCGCGTGCCCGCCCAGCCCCCGATAACTCTATTGAACTCAAAAGCCTTTTTGGCGACCGTCCCGCTGCTGTACACAGTCGATGAATTATTTTTTTTATTAATACAAATTTAATCCGCTCGGGCCGGTCGAAAGCAATTCGAAACATAAATTACAGCTTTATTGGTGTAATGAGAGTTGCGGCCGTCGTGCAGCGATCAAACAGAGCGTTTCCAAACAAATCGGCTTTTGCCCACTTTGAAACGTAATATTAAAATTAATTACGTCGCGGCGTGGGACGGCGGAGGGCACACACAGAGTCCGGCGGCGGGAGATGGACCTTGTGTACTTTACTGAATAAATTTAATTAATTGACCACCCGTCCGATATTAATATGCCCGTTAGCTGAAAATCCTTTATTAATCCGCGATAGCATTGCCAGGACGATTCAATTTTAATAATAAATATTATGTAATGTTAAATGTCCCGGGATGTTTCCTTATTTTTAATCGACTTCAATAAAAAAAGGAGGAGGCTCTCAGGTTTTTTTTATGTTCAGTCAGCTCGCGACCACAACATATGTAACTGTGTTGAAACGTCGGGCAAACAACGAAGGTAAGCTGAATGCTTATCTTTGGTTAATTTTCTCAATGTGCAATTGGAGAGGCCTATGTCCAGCAGTGGACAAATATGGGCTGATGATCATGATGATAAGACCAGATAAATCGAGGAAAGTTTAAAAACCGAAGCGACTAGTACTGATTCGTCGGCTCTTTATTCTTTACAATTATACTTACTAAAAGTGTACTTACTAAGATGGAATGAAGGCAATTTGTGTGTTGTTGTAAAATATTTATTTTTTTATTATTTATACTTATTGTTATCTTCTCTTATTGTTATCACGTCGAGGGGCGGCATGTGTCCATGAAAATGTTATCCATATGATACAGTCATGCGCGTCGGTTTTGGGCTCGCTTTTAACACGTCCGTTTTTTCACACATCAGTGAGCTTGACGCGGCTGTGCGTTTGCTTTTCCTTTCACATTAAATACATAGGAGTCCTTTTATAAGTTTCCCATAATCTTTTTGTTGTTAATTTCCAAACCACTGATCTATCTCGTCATTTCTTTATCATTCAATGCATAAAATAGCGAAATATCTTCTTGTAGGTACATTTTAAGCCCTTCAGGGAAAGGAAAATGGACACAATAGTATTTCAATTCTTTGAAATTGCCACGGTTCATCAAGCGTACATACACACCTCTCAGCCATACACCCGTCATAGGTGGTAAACTCGTGCAATGTTTATGGGGATTTTTATGTAATATATTATACGACCTACCAGGAAAGGCGTCCCTAATTGTTAAAGCTTAAGCCAATGTTATGGGCGTGTGTATGAAATCCCATTACGGCGTCAATACGTCCTGTTATAACCAATCACCGCTTCGTCGATGCAATATCGCTAAAGACGTGTATTTAGAGCGGATAACTGAATTAGTTTACCTCACCTTGCAGAGCACTACGAGCTAGGTCTCGGCTAAAAGCATTCACTATACAATGTTGTAGGTAGACCGCCGTTTTGTATTGTAATTAACTAGCTGACCCGGCAAACGTTGCTTTGCTAATACACATTCTTAACAGTGTTTCTCTGCTATTATAGAAAAAAAAATACACTTCACGCCTTTAGTCCCAAAGAGGGGTAGCACGGTTCACCAAGCGTATTTAACCCAACGTGACAGGGGGTGAGCCCATCGCCGTTATAGGGTTCACACACCTTGTGGTGTGCGGGTTCATCACGATGTTGTCCTTCACCGTACGAGCGTTGCGTTGCGTACATAGGCTCTGAAAAAGAGTCCCATTGTTACACGTCCAGTAGCCGGACACGAACCTGGGACCTCCCAGTTACAAGTCAAGTATCCGATTAACTGGACCACAGACGCTCTCTGCTATTATATTCATGTATTATACATATAAACCTTCTTCGAAAATATTACAGAAAACTGCGTCAAAATCCGTTGCGTGGTTTTAAAAATATATCGAATTTCCGAACCTTCTTCGTTCTTCGTCGGTAAATGTACTTTACGCCGTTTGATATGAAAGTGGGGTAATCAAAGGCACATTATGGGATAAAATTTCGACGAAGTACTCCCGGCAATAACATAAATAATTATAATTTAAAAAAAAAGAGCCGACCGGCCGAACCAGTAATGGTTGACTGGTCGACCGGCTCTACGATTTTCCTACCGGTTCCTCTCGGTTTTTCTGCCGTTGAGGTCGCCCCAGAAGGACCTACATAGACCAGATTGGTGACGTCCTGGCGGAAGGTTGCGTGAAAAGTAATCGAAACCGGAGGTCATGTATGAAAATATATATTAATTTAGATAAAGCGAAAGGGCTATGTCTGGACCGTGACTAATGGAGATCTGTTGTCTCTGCCTATCCCTCTGGGAGACAGGTGTGATATGTATGTATGTAAAAAAGCTTAAATACGGGCGAGTTGAAAAATAGTTTTCTGAAGTAATTTAAAAAAGGGTGAACCACAGATATTTTCCTCCTAATCTACCTAGGTGGTCTACGGAAAGCATAACTTGATTCGAATACTTAGTTCCGTTAAAAGCACACTAATAGTATTTCCGTGCACGAGGTGAAAATAGTTCTCGAACTAATTCCGAACAAATTAAGTTGAAACAATGAAAGTTTAGACGTCAGCGGCTAAGCCATTGTCATGAGCAGCTTGTGCTGAATTTTAGAGTCTTCCATCCTGGCCCATTGTTAGAAGTAATTCTCTAGGTAATGTAGCCCAGGTTTTTGTAGTAGGTTAAGTTTTTGATTGTTTGAAATTGTGAATCGACAGTTGATTTTCAAATAGTTAGGCTTGTGTACATACACACTCACACAGATCAGAAACTCTAGCACATTATTGAAATGAAAAATAAAATAAAATATTTTTTACTGACACATTTTTACAGTTGCAATCTTCGCGCATATATCCAGCCAAGAAATCAAATAGAAAATTGAATATAAATAATCACTGGCTGTTCCAGTGAACGCCGTTTTTTTACTTCATTATTTTCCTAATTGCTCATGGACGTACGTTCACGCTGGAAGTGATATCAATTCTTAATTCCGTTACGAACATTTTATTCTGGCTGTGATTATTTCTACGAGGAGCTTTACTGGCAAAATCCGAAGGCAGGCTGTTTATGTAAAACGCCAAAAATAACGTGTAGCACTTCCTTCTTAATCTCTTTATAGTTCCCCTTGGTTTATTATTTTTCCCTTAAAGCAAGTGTCCTCAACTATTGACTGTACGTATGTAATTATATGTTAATATGCGTCACAAATGCAGTGGCATCCTTTCATTAACTCAACACTCGTATATCATCGTTTCTGTTATATATATCCCTGCGAATGACTTGTAGGTTGTCTTCAATAAATATTGTAGTTACATTTATTTATTTTATATTCGTTTGATTTTAGTTATTTTGTACAAAAATAATTTCATCTGGTATTCATAATTTGTAACAGAAGAACGTACGTATCAAGTCTCAACAGTGCTCCAATTATTCCGCAGTCCCGAAATTCCGTATTTCGATATTCAAATATCAACATCCTGCAAACAATGCACTAACTAACGGAAGCAACATGCACACAAAGTTACCTCTACATGCCAACGTGCAAACAAACAGTGCAATCCTACAATGTGTTACATACGTACAATACAATACGGCTTCGCCTAACAAACTCCTTAATTGGGAGCTCGGTGTGCGGAGGCGGTTTGCTTTTCACGTCTTTTTCCTCCCGAAACGTAATTAGCGGTTGCTTTCAAAACACACGGGGGCAACGTCACTGACAGCTGCCAAGCTGGCACCCGCTACAGCTTACTGCCAATATTTTCACATGACTCGTGGAAAAAATTACGACCGCTTCTTGTGAGAATTAATATTGCGTTGGACGGCCCCTTGTTGCGTCCCAACTCAAGTTGGGTCGAGTATAGGAAAATGAGAGAAATTATGTACATTTTATTAGCGCTGGAAATTACGTGTAATGAAGTGTGAACGAAGCTTTTTTGGGAATATAAATATAAGTACCTGGACGACCGAGCTTCGCTCGAAGTAAAAAAATCTATTATTTTCCTTCGATTTTTTCATAACCCCATCTCTAGTTACTTAAAAACCAAAACGTCCCCCGCACCATCCTACGTATAGCATAGTATTACTACTCGGCAATAGATGTCAGTAAGAGTCGTATTAACAATTTGAGCAATTTTTCATGCCGAAAACACGGTTGGAAAGATGTTTTCTAAAAATTAAACCTAGCTAGATCGATTTATCGCCCCCAAATCCCTCTACATACCAAATTTCATGAAAATCGGTTGCTCGTTTAAAGATAAAGATTAATTATGTTAACTTATGTATGCTTATTTTTGCGAAAATGATAAAAAATATGATATTTCCTGCATTATATGTTGCGCCCTCCCGCCTAACAGGCACACGCTGAAAACGTATTAAAATTGCTTACACTGAGCAACTGAAAAAAACGACGTGAATTTTGCCTCTACAGGAGGCGTCCCCTTACAGCCCCAAAGCAGAGGTACTTGCTAAGCATGTGAAATAATGTAACTCATATTAAGTTATAAAAATATTGTAATATTCTTTCCTTATAAATAAACGAAATAAAATGTAAGTACCTAGAGGTTCTTCATTTTTCTGCACAATCACCCTTTTTCTCCCTTTACGGCGTATAAATACCGTACATAATTTAATTCAGCCATAAATTCCGAGAGCAGAATTTTCTCGGGAAATATTTTTTGTAAATTCCTTACCGGAATTGCATACCTGCCTGCATACATTAAAAGAAGATTTTCGAGATATTTTTTCTCTTTGATCACTTCTACCAAGAAGATTGAAGGATTAGATGAACAAGCACGTAAGGATTTCCTGAACTTACAAACGTTATATTAGAGGAAAAGAATATACTTCATTTTGTAATTCAACGATAGACAGTGAATCCATCGCCGTTATGTTTCACACACCTTGCGGTATGCAGGTTTCATCACGATGTTATCTTTCATCCTATGAATTTCATATTTTTGTAAGAATCGCGATAATTCGTGTGCCAATGAGTATTTTTTCTCCGCTTGGTGAACCGTGGGCATTTGCTTAGAAAGTGCTTCTGCCTATCCCGTATTGGGATTTGTTTATTTACTTTACACAACGCAACATATCCCTGAGTAACACAACACATACCTAGTATAAAACAAAGTTGCTTTCCGCTGTCTGTCCATGTGTATACTTATATCTTTTAAACTACGTAACGAGTTTTTCTTTAGTAGATGAAATAGAAGCAGAGCTATTCCAGAGGATTGTTTATATGTATAGTATTTGCATAATAATAGTAAATAAATAAATTTTACAACAACACACACGTTGCTTTCATCCCATGTTAAGTTGCTAAAGCACTTGTGTTATAGAATTCAGAAAACGATATAATTATACCGGGTCACATTGGGGTCATGATCCGGACTAACATTTTCTAGCTCAGAAAGTTATAGCGATTCCAACAGTATAGTTACTTTTGTGACTGAGACATTTTCAAAGTTTAAATGTATCTTTTTTATCCAACATTTACAACAAAATGTACGGTCACACAAACTTGTTTGTTCAGGAAAAGAAATATACCAATTAAATCGCTGTCATTTGCTGAGTAAGAAAATATTGTTCCGGATCATGACCCCGAACACAGCCTGTATATACTTGAATACATTTTTCCTTTTAAATACATGTGTATATAAATAAAACACCCATAAACATCCAACAAGTACTGTAAGCGGTGTGAATCGAACCCACGACCTTACGGAATAGTCAGCAGTGGCGTGTACTGGATTTTACCATAAGTTAGACAGTAATGCTAATGTTCTATTACTTGTATCAGTGGACTTAATTGCATTTACAAATTCTTGCACTTAATGCAAACGAATGTTTTAGATGCATAGCAATTAAGACGCGAGTTTCTTGCAAGTGTTTGCGACTGTTTTTAGACGTGCCGCGTTTCCATAAATTAACATGACGTGTGCATACATGACTACTTAGTTGCTTCGTACATAGCTTCGTATAAGCTCATACGAGCTTCTCAATTAGGTTTTGAAGCTGTCGCATGGGATACTACGGCCTCGTAACTTTAATGTAAAAAGAAACAACTTCAACAAGTTAAAATGTAAGAGCGAGTATGGGTTGTCAGAACTGAAAAAAATAATCTTATAGAAAAGTATATGGGAAGTAGGTACCAGCTGTTAAAAAATATAGAACTATCAATTCGGTTTTCACAGTAAAAAATTTTGAAGTAACCAAAAAAAACTAATTGTGATTGTAACATATCACCTGCTTCTCTGAAGTCGGTAAATTTTCCCTAATCGATAGTTTTCAGATATTCAGTCAATGTCACATCCTCCATAGAAAATATGAATGCCACTACTATATATATATATATACAAATATTTTCTTTATACACGCATCAAAAGCGTCTAGGGGTCAAGAACATTTTTACCTCTAAAAAAATTTAATTTATTTAAATCAAATCTAATCTTCTGTATTGGTCTCCTACCTAATTCCCCATGCCTGTATCAATGACTTATCACTACATTTTGAATAAATTATGAATGAATTCAGTTATTGTAAAATATTATTTTATATTAATATAGGTAAAATATATTTTACAATTTCGTGTGTAATATGACGTTAAGGAAAGAATTTTTATTTCTATAAAATCTATTCCCCATTACTTCCGTTCATATCAGTTATCAATACTATTATATTTTTCCCATAAAAACTGTTATCATTGTCATCTGATGTACTTAGATATATACTGCCTACTTATCATACCAGATGGCGCGTCGTCGTAAATGTGACTGGCTCAGTGACACTAATGACAAGAGCAGCGATGGTGCTGCCACTACATAGCTTCTCCAGAATCTCCCTTCCCCACTTCACGAAGCATATTAGCCCCCCTGACAGTCGCGCCGCGGCTGACGCTCTCACCACCAACTGCATTAAAGCCAGTCCACATGATCCGGGCCGTCATCGGCCAACGTGCTGATCATCGTCTAATTGCAGCCGCGGGAGTCGATCGATCGCCTCCCACGGTTGCCATGGCGACCGTACCACCCCCCAACCTCCCACTCTCACACCACATTCGTTTGTAATCATTTGTTTCTCGGTCCACGAATAATGGCCTCGTCAAACGGCATGAATTTGATATATTAGCGTCTTGCTACGCCGCCGTAATCACGTTAGTTCAGTGCACGCGCAGCCCCGCTCGGTTGTAATGAACTTTGCCGCTAACTCAGTTAAGAGCCGGATGCGTTGGCATCCCTTTTAAATTTTTCATGAAATATAAATGACACCGCCCGCCGCAGCAGCGGGCCGAGTAGGCGTGGAAAGGTTATTTCGGTTTTCTTTAACGTAAATGTTGCAACGTTCAAAGGGAATCGTTGAAAGCATGCCATCTCCGGTTCAAATATTGAAGCTTGGCAGTATTTTTATATCCTTGTGATGGAAAAATAATAAAATTCCGATGTCACTCAGGTATGACTACGCGGCTACGAGCTCGGCGCTACGGCGTAGCTATCTACTACGAACTCGTATTTTTTGTTAATAATGAAAATTAAATAGCTATCTACAACGAAGTTGTCTTTTTATGTTAATAATTAAAATTAAACTGGAAAATATTAGGAGCGAATATCGCTTTGTTTGTATATTTTAACTTTATCTCTGTACAGAAATCTCGGACATCAAAAGCACTTGCTATGAAGTTACTTTACGTACCCGTATTTGGGATTTGTGACAGCGGTGTTGAATTTAATTCCATTCAGAAGAAAAAAAATAGGTTTAATATGTTTAATCAGTATGTAATCATTCAAGAAACGTAGTACGCAGATACTTTTAAGGAATAACTGGCTCACAGCGCGTACTTTGTTCTGCCACATCAGATTAGCAATATAGAATGGGGGAGGGTGGATTTCGGAGGTTAAAAATAGATATTGGGCGATTCTTAGACCTATCTGTGTATATGCACATCACTGTTCATTAAAATGGTATTTCCGTACTTTAGTAAATAATATTAAATAAATGTCCCGGGTTTCATTTCACACAATGGTCATCTGACCCACCCCAAACTAGAATCCTGTGCTATCCAAGTAGGTGTCCTAGTAATAAATATAAATACACTTGCTTATTTTAAATGTACTTTCTAACATGTTTTAAAATTAATATTTACATAATATTTTCGTTTCCGAAAGTTTTATATTTCACATTTGTCATGTCCCTTATTTAAATTCAATTCCACTACGACATACACAGTAACTGGCAACAAAAACGAAGAAATAAAAAACACACTGTTATAAGAATAACTTTCCGTTTTCCGACAAACGATTTTACGGCAATTATCCGACGCACAGACTGAAAAGGAACATCGTAATGTTTGCCTTCGCAGCCTTAACGAAGTCCTTCGCGAATCACCCCCCGGGGGTATATACAGGGTGGAACGTGTAATATGAGCAAAAAAATCTAATGTAGATTATTTCGACACCATTATGTTAGTCGGATTCTTTAAAATAAGTAAGTTTAGATTAAATTGTGTTTAAAGTTAATAAATAACCTATAATCAATGTAAGTAACATGATGATTATTATTATTTTGTAGTTTCAGGATGAACTTCATGGCCTTTTTTAATGTTCAACTCAACATAGGGACATGAGTCCAACATGAGTAAGCATTTTGAGACAATTTGTTCTAAGCGATGAAAGCGCGACGCACCGCCGAACATACCCAACACACACCAATGTTATTATTATTATTGCGATGTCAACTAAATATAAAAGCGTTAAAAAAAGGAACGTCCATAATTTATGTGAAAAATGTTGTTAGGGAAGACCCTTTTTGTAATTCAAATTTGAACGTCTTGCACTACCGTGACATGAACTGAAATTGTCTAATCTCAAAAATGTTTACCCTTTTTGCGGGCATCACCCTATATATGTACGTATGGGAGGCAAGAGCACGAGTAAGAAGTTTCGTAAGGTTAAGTATATTTATCTTTTTACGGCTGGAAGGAGAATAAACACTCGAGAGATGGGAAATCAGTCACGTGGCACACGAAGGTGACGGTTGAAAAAAAAAACATGTCACGCCACAAGTAGGGTGGTATACGGTTGACAGATTTTGCACTCGACTGAATGCTATTCTGTTCATAGAGGTACTCTTTTACGTCGGCACCGATGACGTAGTCCTTCGCCGTGTTTAATAAACGATACAATTTATTATTATTAAATGCAATAATTATTTTAGCGACTTCAGAAAAGTTGCTTAATCATTTCGACCGAATATGAATCGTTTTTCATTTTCATTTTTCGTCATGTATAAACTAATTTTGATAATTATTTTCATTGTTGAAGAAGAATATATTCCAAATGTTTGATGTTCTCAGGGTTTAATGACAAGCAAGATGAATTGATAAACTTTAAAAATCGTAGAAGCGACAGGTAGAGCTTAAAGTCGGATTAATTTTTCTTGAGAATTATTATGTTCATTGCGAGATTTTCATTTAATAAACTTGATATGCTTTCTCAAATTTTCAATATGCATGTACATATACATACATATACTTAGTTAACTCAAAGTTGTACCTTGTTATTTATACAATAATTTATTTTCATTAATATGTTACATACCTACATTCTCAAAACACGTACTACCAAAACCCTTTTGCTCATAAAACAACCCCAGTAGAAAATCAGAATCTGCTTTCAAATTCCATCCCCCAACTTCAAAATGCACGCAGATACTTTTAAAGATAACCACAACTTATATTTAATGACCCTTTCACCTCAACAAAAATCACAGAACCAGAGATCTACGTAGATGAAAATAGTGTAATATGATGGAAAATTTCGTAGCGGTTCGCATGAAATGCTACCTTACCAAGTTAAGGGGCGAAGTATGTGGGAGAGAAGTACTGTGGTCGGGGTACCAGCTGGTAGGGATGACCGGAATGGATCCGTGTCCCTAAACCACAGACGTACATGACAGATTATTCGTGTTCTTCCAGCTAGAAGATGTCGGGTTGTACAGTCGCGAACACTGTAGATTGTGAAAATAGTCTTTAGGATTCAATAATTTTATTGCTACTGTGCCGGAGCTGTTTTTAAACGAAGAAAGTTGTGTTTCTCAAATTCAATCAATCGTGTACATGCTTTTATGTTTGTTCGCGGATAACTTCGTCGTTTATGACCGGTTTTTGGTGATTTTTATTTTTTGTTGGAAAGATATCTTCTTTCCATGGTGGCGCTATGGAAGTTTACTTATAATATACTTAATCGGTAAAGCCGGTTCTGTTTTTCTCAAGGTTGGTCGCCAATGAGCGAGATTTGGTGACCGATTTTCTAGTATTTTTCTTTACATATCTAGAACAGTTAGTTATCTGATTCTGAGATCCTTATAAGGGGAGTACCCTCGAGACATGTCCCATACAACAAGTAGAGAATTGAAAAAATCTGTTCATAATAACTGCAAAGAAAAGAACCGACTTCAAACAGTATTCAAATTTGTCTGATTTGTCTAGACTTGCAAAACAAAACTGACGTTTAGAATAAAACCAGACAACGATATGAAGAATGTGCAGGAGTGAAAGAGTAAGACACAATATATTCTGTCCCTTACTGCGTGTCAGGGTATATCTGGATCCAAACTGTCAAATTAGTAGGAAAAGTGACTGTTTGGATCCAGGTACATCATTTGCCATACATTTTGGTGGAAAAGAGACATATTGAAGGTTGGCTTGCAAGTCTAATTGTATTTGGTCAGAGTCATTAAGGCACTTTTGGCACGACTTTGACTATTGACGACTTTATCGATAGACTCTGACTATACTATAACTTGAACACGAAGAGAACTACTTTGTTTGTGGCAGGATTGTCGGCTTTAAGGCTGAACATAAGAGCCAAGAAAAAAAAAACAAAAATTATTTTTCCATTGTTAATTCCAATCACCCCACTATATTGCTCAATTCCATAAAGCAAAGAGCAATGGGTAAATCCCCCAGCTTCTGACCAGCACAGGAAGTGCAGTACCTAGTTATTTCTATAGATATGTTGGTTTTCACTTTTTTCAATGATGACACTATTGAAGTTCTGAATGTGTGAAGAACAAAGATGAATGTATAAGTTAAAGAAAAAAGAACTGACTTCAACCAGTAAAATTTGACATATATGTGGTTTTCTCATGGATGCCATTGTCGGAAGTGAACCAAATTTATATGGGACCAAACGGGAAGCACCAGCTTTCAAATAAAAAAAACATCCAAATCGGTTCACCCAGGCGAAAATTTTGAGGTAACAAACATAAAAAAATACCGACGAATTGAGGACCTGCTCCTTTTTTTTTAAAGTCGGTTAAAAATGAAATAGACATAGTTCGTTTTAAATAGCAGAAATGTTACCACAAAAAACGAACTGAAGACTTTTAAGTTAGTTTTTTTTTTATAAAATGCAACCGAATCTCTTGCCAAAAAAAAATGTACTCTGAAAATTTTAATAGCGAATTTAGTAAAGCTCTTAATTAGTAAAAAGTTATTTCGCCCGCTGCTGAAATTTCACCTCTTAATAAGACTTGGTGGAGAGCGGTTCGCGGAGTTGGTACATCACAAGCAGGAGTTTTGGTACCTACTTTCTGAGTCGGATAAGGGCAGACGTACATGAATCTATTTGACTAATACTAAAACTGAAATTCTGAAGAAAACTTATAAGGCTAATAGGAGATTGGAGTGTATACAGAAAGAAAAATTGTACCTAACCAGTGCTGGTCCGTAAATGTCGACGTCGGCAGTCGGCGTAGACAGTTTTCTACACAATTTACCGATGTACCAGTGTTCATCGGTAAATTGTGTGTAACCGGCTTTCGGTATTTGGTCTTAGAACATATTACTAAATAAATAAAATACACTTCACGCCTTTTAGTCCCAAAGCGGGGTAGGCTGAGGCACTTGCTAATGTCCACGCTTCACCAAGCGTATTTAACCCAACGTGACAGGGGGTGAGCCCATCACCGTTATAGGGTTCACACACATTGTTGTTGTGCGGGCTTCATCACGATGTTGTCCTTCATCGTACAAGCGTTGCGTTGCGTACATAGGCTCTGAAAAAGAGTCCCATTGGTACAAGTCCAGTAGCCGGACTCGAAC
>SJJU01010588.1:0-12179 GCA_012932125.1 Conopomorpha cramerella | reverse complement strand
TCTCCAATTGCACGCCACTGTGATCTGTTTTCGGCTTCTCGCATCCAGCTACTGCCAGCTATCTTGCGTAGATTATCAGTCCACCTTGCCTGAGGGCGTCCTGCCCTCCATTTGCCGAGACGCGGTCTCCACTCGAGAACTCGTTTTCCCCAACGGTCATCGGTTCTACGGCTAATATGAACGGCCCACTGCCACTTCAGCTTGCTAAAACGATGAGCTATGTCGATGACTTTGGTACTACTTACATTGCGCTTAATTTAGCGGAGATCAATTTAAATAAATAAATATTTTTTTTACATCAATACACACGTTGCCTTAACCTTTAACTATGGACGTTCAATTTTTGTTACGTTGATATGGATGCGCGGTCTCAGAGACCGATATATACAAAGGTCGGAAAACACACTTTTTTGTTACTGACATACCTACTAGTTTTTTATCATATCCCCTTTATAAGTATTTAAATGTAAATATAAGCACAGAATACACGTATTATACATATATTTATTTATTCTTAAGAAAATCTTATCATGTAACAGTATTAGGCACTTTTCAGACTTTTTAACTTGAGATCACTTATAGGTTACAGCAACTTGCACTTATAAGGTACAATATTTAAAAAAAATCAATTTCACAGTCACTTTAGCTTGACTTACAATAAAATATAGAAAAACTTAGTATAAAACAGCACACATGTTGCCCTTATCCCACGATAAGTAGCTAAATCAATTGTGTTATGGAATTCAGCCAACGAAATATACTTACTTAAACACATTTTTACACAACACTTTTAAATACATACTTATTTAAATAAAACACCCAAACACATCCAACAAGTATTTTAGAGCTCATCACCTAAGTACTTGTCAGCGATGGGAATCGTACCCACAACCTTACGGAATAGAGGCAGACATGCTGACCACTACACCAACGGGCCCGTCAAATCCCATTTGTAATAAACGCGGTTTATTTATTCCGATCTTATACCAAGCTCAGCTTAAATTTTCAGTTGTATGTGAAATACTAAGTAACCAGTTTCAGTAGACTTGTAATAGCTTCGGTAAAAGTAACGCATTTATTACCTCCTCACCAATAAATGGGTACAAAAGCGCGGTATAACTATTCCCCAGTTACACCAAGCTCAACTTAACTTGTCAGTTGTATGTCAAACACGGAATAACTAGTTTCAATAGAACTGTAACAACTTAGGTTTAAATTACACCGAGTTTATTAGTAAGGTAAACGTTTCCAAGCTGAATAGTAACAGTTTTATTAACTGATACTTACTGTGCTTCTGCCTACCTCGTGGTATTAAAAAGGCGTGAAGTGTATTAAATTAACTAAACCATTTAGAGGTCGCCCCAGAAGGACATATTGACCAGATTGGTAATGTCCTGGCCGAAGGTGGCGTGAAAAGTACTCAAAAGCGGAGGTCATGTATGAATGTAGATGAAGAGAAAGGGGTATGCCAGGACCGTGACAAATGGAGATCTGTAGTCTCTGCCTACCCCTCTGGGAGACAGGCGTGAGGTGTATGTATGTAAACCATTTCCATCACAATCCTTCTAACATTCTTCCAATTTCTTGCGACGTTAAAAGTCACTTACTGAATACGTTACTGTCAACGCGACAAAGATCTTGGACTTCAGAACAAAAAAAAAATAGACTCGCAAACCTAAACTGACGTTTAGAATGGAACGAGACAACAATATGAGAAACATGCAGGAGTGAAAGAGTAAGAGAAAATATCCTCTGTCCCTTACTGCGTGTCAGAGTAAATCTGGATCCAAACTGTCAAAATAGTAGTAAAAGTAACTCAATATTGTTCACCGGGGCTAAGGGATATATAGCTGCACAGTGATGTAATACTACACCAGTATAATTTTCCTCGATTTTTTTTTCTAGCCGTCCCATCTACAGATTTTCCGTTCTAAATTATTGTCAAAGGTACAAGTAATACGTATGAACGCAGTTTTGACTTTAGACCACTTTTAATTTTTTATTTTTTTTCCCATGGTGCAGGCCACATAATTTAAGAAGGATAGGCTTTTATTCAGACAAAAAAAATCATGCAGTTAAGGGATATAGGCGGGAATATAATCAAGATTATAATAATAATCAAAGACAAGCTCGAGCTTGTCTTTGATATTTTACTCGACGTTTCGACGCAGTTGCATGCGTCGTTGTCACGAGTGGACTGGAGTGCGGCGGCTGCGACGTTCTCTGGTTTGATACATAATTTCCCACATTTTGCTATTGGAAAAGTGACATACTGAAGGTGGTACGTGGCTTGCAGTCTTTTTTTATCACTATGAACAAGCGTTTGACCACCATCCTGCCTGATGTTAAGCAGCGATGTGATCTACGATGGAGCACACTTGTTCAGTAGGTACCTATTCACCCGCGACTTGAAGACCTTCAAACTATACTGCGCAGGAAACACAGACTCTAGGTGTGTTTGATCTGGGTCTGGGACCGATACTTCGTCCATAATCTACATTTTCAATTACTTTTTTTACGAGGCAAAGACTTTCACCCAACCTATGACTTTGCTTCAATAGATAGGTCATGCCGCCCTTAGAATACTAAGCAGTATAATATGTGTGTGTGTGTGTGCGTGTAAACGCTTTAAACGTGATATTTCCACTTCGATAAACCGCTGTAGTTGAGAGTATTAAGTGCAATATCTATATATATAAAAGGAAAAGCTGACTGACTGTCTTTTTTTTAATCACTATGAACAAGCGTTTTATCACCTCATCCTGCCTGATATTAAGCAGCGATGTGGTCTACGATGAAGCACACTTGTTCACTTGTTCACTGACTGACATATCAACGCACAGGTCAAACGGCTATACGTAGGCACTTGAAATTTGGAACGGACAGCTTAGGTACCGTAGAGGTGCCTTATGGAAGGAATTCCTAAGATTCCCACGGGAACGTGAATTAACTCGAAAATCCTTTTGTATGACAAATCTAAACTAAACGCTCAAGGCAGACGCTTGAAATTTGGGGTGCAGGTAGGGCTAAACTACGCGAATGAAATCGCGGGGCGTCCACTAGTTTCGTCCATACAATGGCATATTCATATTTACATGTACAACGTCACTTTTAGTAAAAAAAAATGTGAATTGGAAAATAGACATAGCTAAGTTACGTTCAGCGACCAAATGTTGTATTCGTTTACACGTTTATCGATTTAATTGCCCTTTATGTCGTATAATATATTTTTATAAGTACGTATATAGGTACTGCGTGAAAATCGACCCCGAGCAATGGCGCTAGAAACTTTGTTGGGGTCGTAAGAACTTTTATTATGGCAACAATGCTGGGAACGAAAAATAATCCATCCCTATAGGAAATATCATCTATCTAGGCAAAAAAGGAAATCGGATATTTTTTATTTTTCAGTCCACTCGTGACCACGACGCTTGCAACTGCGTCGAAACGTGGAGTAAAATAACAAAGATAAGCTCGAGCTTGTCTTTGATTATAATCGCGCCTATATACACGGTGAACAATATTGAGTTAAAAGAAATCTGTTTTGTATAGAGACAAAAATAATATTTTTCATTCCTCAGCGTTTCGTTGCCATGGTAGAAGTTGTTCATTATGACGAGCTCAACAACGTTTCTAGGACTATAGATATATATATACTATAGAATATTGGTCCTACGCAGTAGATTAGCCAAACTTCAACAAACGCTAAAAAATCTAAACATTAAAAATACTCGCTAATATTTCACAGCAGTTCTAAAAGAATTAAGAATCAGGCGAATAAGTCAGGCTTAAAATTTAATATCTGCGAAATAATTAGTTCTATGAATAAAGTATAAAATAAAGTACATGATATAATATTAATCTTCCAAGAAATTTCTCCGAATTTTTTGTTTAAATCCGGAACGAGTGAAAACTAAAATAAGCGCTAGAAGACTTAATCCCTTTGATGTGACCTTGAATTTTTCAATCAAGACCGAGAACTTGACAATTATTGTACTTTACAAATACACCATTGCTTTCAGGGAATTCAAACATGTTTTACGCCGCTTAAAAAGTGCCCTGCAAAGGCACTTAAGCACACGAAAACACTAAGCAAAAAAAAAGTCCACATGAACCCTTGCCACTAAGCATATTCAACCCGAAGCGAAAGGGATTGAATCCATTGCCGTTGTAGGGTTCGCACATCTTGTGGTAAACGGGTTTCATCACGATGTTTTCCCTCACCGTATGAGCGCTGCGTAGCGTATTGGCAATGTGCGCTACGGTGGCGACGCGTAGCGTTTACAACATTTGCGGAAGCTGACAAATAGTAACAATGTAAACATTGTTAGTTTTCTTTGCAAATATAAATAAAACCAAATATTAGAATAGTATTGTTGACAATATTATATAAGTGAAATTTATTCAATAGTTTGTAAAATTAATATAATAATAAAAAACGGGTTTGAAACTATTACATATAATATTAGTTTCCAACCACAAACTGAGATAAAATGCAATAAATTAGTATTAGCCGAGCATGTAAGAACGCAACACGATAAAAAGTTAACAACGTAACAACAGTCATGGCCCATTTCTTTGCTTTGATTTTGTACTGCAATCAACACTTGACAGCTGATCATCCGCATTTGTTTCCAATTTCTGTCGTGTTGTGCGCTGCGGTCGTTATCTCTCTGCCACTACTCGCTTTGCACATAGCCAATAGTAGACGGAGGCGAATCGGATCACAGGGCGAACCGGATCATAATAAGTATTTGAAAAATATTTCAAATTTCGCGCGTTGCCGAACGCAACTATAGGTACACATCTCTCGGGGAAGGGGAGGAATAGTGATCCGATTCACCTCGGTCTACCCTACATAGGCTCTGCATCATTGGTACTCATTGGCCTAGTGCAGAAAGTGTGACCACAACCCGATCCGATTGGATGTGCACTTATGCTTTGGACTCTCATTTACAGAGTCTCTCGTATTCTCTGATTTACTATTTTAACGATATCGCGTTATGTTAATTTCTGAAACTACCTACTGTGGCAAGGGGAAAGTGGTAACTTAAGATTGCGGGTTAAGAAATGGATGCCTTTTAACAGTACTTATCATTTATTATATAATCTACAAATGTATGCCAAATTGAACCTTAATACAATACAGAGTGTAAAAGGATCTCGAGCAATGTTCTTTGAAACGTTGTTGGGCTCGTCAATATGAATAACTATTACTATTTTTTTCATCTCCATACAGAATAGACAAATTTTATGCTGGAGATGAGATTTTGTATGGAGATAATTTTTTTTTCATTTCCCGGCATTGTCACCACCATAGTACAAGTTGTTCATATTGACGAGCCCAACAATGTTTCTAAGACTATTGCGGGGGGTCTTTCTACACACTGATAAATTATATTCATAATATGAATTTTTACATTGGGATGGTAGACCAGATTTTTGTTTTACTATTTTTTAGTAATTACCTACCTCAGGCATTCTTCGAGTTTGGTCCTAAACAAGTTTTCATCAACATCTCTCTTTTTTTTTCTGAAACGCGTACAGACATTAGAACTCAATATTGTCCACCGGGTATATATGACACACGTGACCACGACGCATGCAACTGCGTCGAAACGTCGAGTAAAATAACAAAGGTAAGCGCCTATATACTCGGTGAACAATATTAAGTTGTAACATCTCTCTTTTTCCCAATTTGAAGTAATCCCTATGGAAAGCTAGGTTGTCATGTACAGTTTAAAATTTAAATTTAGAAAACGAAAGTTTCAATTTCGAATCGAGGAAAGTCAAACGCCAACGACAATCACCAAACGTCTGTAATCCATTAAACTTGTACAAGTATCAGATGTACTACTTCATCCCTTTGTCTGATTTAATCTCCCTCAAATTCTAGTAGTTGAGCGAAATTCTAATTTTGTTTCAGGGGATTGTGTCGTAGAGTGGAGATTGCTTCGACTTACAGAACTTTCGAACGGTAGTTACTGGTCGACATCCGAAACAATTTTGGCAGTCACAACAGGACAATTTGAATAAGGAATGCTTAATTTCCGCCGCCAGTATTTAGGTATTTCACATTGATCCTTTTTTAATATTTAGGACATCGCAAAGAACTAATGACGAAAAGATTAAAAGCATATTATGATTGTCTTTTTTTTACTCTTTATTAATTTAAGATTAGTCGTCTGGTGACTAGAATACATGTGTTACCACCTCAGCCCAACTTTTCTTGTCGTAGGAGTCGTAAGAGGCGATCGAGGGATCTCTCCAGAGGACGGGCAGCAGCGCTCTCTGTGAGTTAAACAACAAAACTACTGCGATCGCCAACCCATCGATCGCGGCTTATATTGGTATTTCCCCCCAAATGATGATGGAAATCATTGGAAAATGCCGTAATCCAGCAGTGAGTGGACGTCATATGGCTGATGATAATGCTGAATTTAAGAATTGGATCGAACTGTCTAGGTAATGTAATGTCAAGTGTAATCATTAGAAAAAAAAATAAACTTGCAGTAAACCATGTGAGTACTTTTCGAGAAGCAAAAATCTTTAGTTTGCATAGAGATTAATTGCATTAATTCACTTAAAAATCCTCCTTTTTCATACAAGTAACAAACTTACTAAAATATGCGAAACTGTATTTCACAAATTTCACACCTTTCTATCCCAACGAACCAGCTGAAAAAGAAACATTTTTTTCGACTAACCAATATAATCATTGTTAAGGACAAAAATCTTTAGTAATAATTATAGGTATCTAAGAAACATAGATGATTTAACTCTACATATCATCATCATTATTAGCCCATACTTGTCCACTGCTGGACATAGACCTCTCCAACTGTACGCCACTGATCTGTTTTCAGCTTCTTGAATCCTGCTTCTGCCACGTAGGTACTGTAGATTAAAAATATGGCGTCTATTGAGTCATATTGATGAATCAAAACAACCGAATGCCCGTTGTTATTAAAATCTTTATGTTTGCAGAAATATATTTCAGAATCCAGTTATTTTTTACATCGTCAGCGAAAATCACTTTTACCTACGAGTTCCGAAAATATCAACTTCATCCGGTGAAAAATGTATAACTTTAGAATCTAGCTGAGTGCTTTGAAATACTGCAATACGGTATGTTTGTGTGTGTGAATATTTAAAAAAAAGATATATACACAAAAATAACTTAGAAAATTAAAAAAACACACCTAATCTACGATAACACGGGTTTAAAATCAAATTTAGTACGTTTACACTTCACACCTTTTAATCCAAAGTGGAGTCAACAGAAGCACTTGTTAAGCAAACGCCCACGGTTAAATAAGCGTATTTATGACAGGGGGTGAGCCCATCTCCCTTATAGGGTTCACAAGCTAGTACCTAAATCTAATAATAGATGATAGCCTAGGACTTAACAAATTATTATTTGAAACCCTGACCCCAACCTATTCTTATCATTGAGTGACGGCCTAAAATATTTACGAGAGATCCTTATATTCTGAACGAGAATCACTCGATACACCGTTCAATAAACAATAAAACCAGCAGCTCAATTCCACAATTACCAAAACGCCGATTATTCGAAGAATGAAGCTAGTTATTTTTCACTTTGTAAATTGGAAAATTTTTAAACGAAAATTCTCAGAAGTCGTATAAAACAGACTGGCTGGTTGGACAGGAAATTCCGCGTTCAAAGTCATTTCTATTCCTCTTTTTTTTTACTTTTCATAACTCGTAAGGATCGTTACAAGGACTATTAAAGAGACTGTCCGGGTAAAGTGCACAAAATGGAGTTAAAAGAGCGTTTTAAAACAATTCCGTTTAAAGGCGATAGAAGCGGTGCTCACTCAGGTACGTTTCTTTACCTTCAATTTACTGGTTAAGTTTAGTTTTCTTTCTATACAATTTTATCCCAGTTGACTTTTGCGGAGTGCTTACTTGATTATACTAACACATTTGCTGTTAGTGCTGTGCTTTTAGAGCTTCTTCACACTTCGCGCCTTTTAATCCCAAAGCGGGGTAGGCAGAGGCACTTGCTTAAAAGGAAATGCCGTCGGTTCACCAAGCGTATTTAATCCAACGTGTCAGGGCGTGAGCCCATCGCCGTTGTAGGGTTCACACACCTTTTGGTGTGCGGGTTTCATCACGATGTTATCCTTCACCTTCCTCTGCCAACTCCGTTTTGGGATTAAAAGGCGTGAAGTGTATTAATTTGTTTACTTTGATCATTGACAGCGTCGTGTTTATTTACGGCAATAGCCTAACAATCTACAACTAGTATAGAACCTTATTGAAAATTTTTTGGTTGGCATTTGATTAGCAAGAGCCTCTGGCTACCCCACTATAGTATTAACAGGCGTAAATTATGTTTTTAAAAGTTTTTCTCAATTAAGAAAACAATAATTTAATCACCACCTTGCCTGACGTCAAGTTGCGATGTGGTCTACGATAGATCAAGTTTGCCTATTATTGAAGATTCCCAGCGTTTATCTCGGTTATCCCTCCCGTTTCGCTGTTTAATTACAGGGACGACGTCCGTCCGATCTCCGAACCATCACAGTACCCAGTAACCAACTGTATAGGAAAGAAGCAGTGGTCAGCTCAAGCCACTCGATTGAATCCAACTCGATATTAAGGGCCTTACCAATAATGGCGGAATTGCTATTTCGAAGATACACAAAGCTCAACTTAACTTGTCAGTTGTATGTCAAATACAGAATAACCAGTTAAAGTAGACCTGTAATAACCGCTGTATAAGTGACAACGCGTTTATTGATAAGGGGGTAAATGTTTAAAACGGGTATTATAGCGCGAAGATTAACCAAAGATAAGCATTCAGCTTACTCCGAACGAGTCAGCTCGCGGCCACGACACATGTAACTGTGTCGAAACGTTGGGCAAACAACGAAGGTAAGCTGAATGCTTATCTTTGGTTAATCTTCACGCTATAATACCCGTTTTAAACATTTAATATGATGTACTGACATGATATTTGCGCGTTTCCTTAAAAAATAATGAATCCAACTCGGTTCAGTTGGTATTGAATAATGAACTTTATCGAAAACAATAATACCTATATTCGTTATGAATGGGTAATTTTCAAACTCCAAAAATTTCTTATCTAGATGTCGCTGGTAGGTGTCCAGGGCGACTTCTGTCCGATATGTTTTAGTACGTTTTTTATTATTTGGGTAAGTTATTCATTGTAACTTGTAAACAGACAATCAAAAAATTGGCTGTCACCAGTCAGCTGTACTGACAGCTTGAAATTAGTCATTTCGTTGACATTTATTCCCCTAGGACAGCTAGCGCCATCTCTCATGACTAAGAGAAACAAGGGCACTGAACATTATTTCCCATTGTTAACAAATTTAAAACATGACCCGTCCCGGTAGGAAATCTGGTAGAGTATCTCTCACGATGAAGAAAAAGGTGTGAGGCTAAATATAGTAACAATTAATTCACGTAAAGAGCGTCTGTAGCCCAGTTGGCCCGATATTTGACTTGCAATCGGGAGGTCACGGGTTCGAGTCCAGCTACTGGACGTGTACCATTGGGACTCTTTTTCAGATACAATATACGCGACGCAACACTCGTACGGTGAACATCGTGATGAAACCCGCACACCACAAGGTGTGTGAATCCTACAACGGCGATGGGCTCACCCCCTGTCACGTTGGGTTAAATACGCTTGGTGAAATGTGGGTATTTGCTTAACAAGTGCCTTTGCCTAACCCGCTTTGGGATAAAACAGGTGTGAAGTGTGTTTTTTAATTAATTACTGTGATTTTATGTCATTATTTTATTTTATGTCTTGTGTCTTTATAACTTTATCTGTAATTATTTAAATTATAATTAATTAAAACGTTACAACATTTCCAAGTCCCAGACAGAAACCAATCAAGTGAACATCAAATCACGAAACAGCCCTTAAAATTCAGGATAGGTACATACCTATTTCTTAGAATACTTACACATTTATAGCAAGGTTGATACTTCAAGCTAATTAGCCGTTTAAATAAATTAATTTATTTTAATTTAGTCTTTCACTTCACTGCGCTGTGCTGTGTTTGCTGATCAAAAAGATAAAAGTGTAATTAAGAATCTAATATTTTATATACAATTTCAAGCTTTATTTACACTTTAAAGTAGACAATTTGCTTCTGACACTAAGTAAGATGTATTTTCTGTTGCTACCTCACTTGGGCTTTTGTATTGTTTCGCTGATGCAAACAAACTTAAACAAGTCAGTTGAATTTATTGTATTCTACGCCGAGTGTCTTTTAGTATCATTATTGTTTGGACGCAGATCCTTGTTTATGTTATTTTGGAATTATACAGAGTGTAAAAAGACCCCGAGGAATGGTCTTAGAAACGTTGTTGGCCTCGTCAATAGGAACAAATTTTTCTATGGCGACAATGCGCGGAAACGTAAACACATTTTTCATCTCCATACAAAAAATACAATGTTTTGCCTCGGGAGATGACATTTTGTATGGGGCATTTTTTTTTATTTCCTCACTTACTCGGAGTCCTTTTACACTCAGTTGTTACTGACTATACTCCCGCGGCGTTACTAGCAGGGTATCTCATTACTCTGGGAATTTATAGGCTATGTTCTATTCCAGGTTTGTATCTAACTTCCCACCAAGTCTTGGCTAAATATATTCCGTAGTTCATAATATATCATAATGTCTCTTTGTTTAAGTTTATGCAGGGCTGTCCAAACCATGGCCCGACGCAGCCCACGGTTTTGATTATTACTTTTGCACTATTCACTCGAGAATTCGGCGAATTCCCTGAACGAAAAATAAGGTACCTATTACTACCTACCATATTTTTTTTGCGGTCCACCAATGTATTTCGTAATTTTTAATGGCCCTGGGTCCCATTTAGTTTGGACACCCCTGTACTAACGTATCACGTTAGTCTAAATATTATACACTTAGCACGTATCTCTAACTATCTCGCTGTGGTGTTAAATGTGCACCATACAAGACAATTGATCGAATTGTACCAATTTTTACGCCTTGTATTGAACGTAATAACTGGTGCCATTACAATAAGCCCGAGAAGACTCCTGACTGAAATTTAAATTTTTCTTCGTAGCAATATGTTGATTATATCACTTACATTTACATCTATATATATATTAAAGCTATTAAGATTTTATACTGTGCATATGTTCGAAGTCATCTAGAGTACGCATCACAAGTATGGAACCCTAGTACGCATTATATAAGGATAGGATAGAGCGCATTCAGCGTAGATTCCTCAGATATCTCGACTTTAAAGTCAAGCAATACTCGAATGGCTATGAACATAGGTGTCGTAGGTATCACTTTTTACCCTTGGATGCTAGCATCCAAGGGTAAAAAGTGATACCTGATTACGTCTAGCGTAACATAGCCGATATAAGCTACCTTATGAGTATTGCAAATGGCTCAGTGGACAGCCCAGAACTTTTATCCCAAATTTCCCTCCGCACACCGTCTAGGTCTGTTCGTAACCCTGTTATTCTGTACACAGCTGTCACTAGAACTAACTATAGAAAAAACTCGTTTATGATACGCGCGTGTCACATGTTTAATGCACTATCAGTGGATGTTGACTTGTTTTGTAGTAGTGTCGAATCAGTGAGGAGAGCCTTGACTAATATCTATTTTGATTTATAAATTGGTAACTTGAATGTAAGATCGTAAACATTTGTGAACAATTTTGATTTTGTGCAAAAATATCTGTCATCTTGCTTGGTTTAAGAACCGCTTTAGCGTTTAATTAATATATTTTTATTGTTTGTATGCGAAAATTTGTTATTGGCATATATATTGTTACTTTAGTGTTTTATTGTTTGTAACGCTGTAAATTTTCCAAACTTAAATAAATAAATAAATTAGTACGTTTCATAAAATAATGCCAGTCCGCGCATCTTTAAAAAAAATATATAGCAGAGCATATGTGGTCCAGTTGGTCGGATACTCAAATTGTAACCGAGAGGTCGCGGGTTCGAGTCCGGCTACTGGACGTGTACGAATTGGACTCTTTTTCAGAGCCTATGTACGCAACGCAACGCTCGTACGGTGAAGGACAACATCGTGATGAAACCCGCACACCACAAGGTGTGTGAACCCTATAACGGCGAGGGCTCACCCCCTGTCACGTTGGGTTAAATACGCTTGGTGAAC
>SJJU01010587.1:0-14428 GCA_012932125.1 Conopomorpha cramerella | reverse complement strand
AAACAAAGACGGGTTTCTTACAACACTTATAACTCGAGATCTGCTGAACCAATTTTCATGGTTATTGATTCGTTCGATTTGTCTCCACTCCAATAGCAGAATACATATAAAAACAAAGAAAACTCGATATGTGTAATTAATACTTAATCATTTTAATAAATGCTGATTTGTTTATTACATGTCAAACATTTGTTATCCAGTCCTGTCAACAACTATTCATGTGGGCGTTCAGAAATTTATTTTTTGTAAAATGTCTCGAAAGTTCAGATACTGTTATACGACATTAATTAACTGTTAGGCGGTACGAAGTTCGCCGGGTCAGCTAGTTATGAATAAAATACTCTAGACTCTATAATTTCACGCCACGTCTATGATACATCTCGTGAGCCTTGATCATTTATTCTTCTTTGCATTTACTTTTACAATGTACAATTTTGTAACCGTTTTTTTATTATTAATGTGAACACTTAACAACGATAAGCATCACTTTCATCTTACGAGAAGAATTATGTTTATTTTTTTTTACGTACAAACACCGAGCAAAGTTGAGCACAACACTGAAATTTCCCCCGTTTTATCACCTAATATAAAAACATTAATTGCTTCCCTGAAAGAATAACTAATTGTTTCAGAACAAAAGCGAAACTCGTTACAAGTTGTGTAATTTCTATTTTAAAACTGCTCTTTTCTTTTCAAATTGAATCCGGGAGAATCCCTGACTGAGTAAAGTCTCGGTTTGAATACCTAATGGGTAACTTTACATTGCAGGTGCGAACTGCGACGTGCAATCTGATGGCGTGTCCTGGGGTGTTCATTACACTTCATTGAAATGTACTAGTATTAAGTACATACGGAAAGTATTTTAGAAATTGTTGCCGGACAGTCGGTCGGTGGTGGCGAATAAGATAAATTGATAAAAATAATCATTCAAATGCCTATGTCCAGCAGTGGACAGGTATGGGCTGATGATGATGATGATGATGAATCATTCAAAACAATTTGACGGGCCCATTGGTGTAGTGATCAGCATGTCTGCGTCTGCTCCTTAGGGTCGTGGGTTCGATTCCCACAGTTGACAGGTACTTAGGTGAGGAGCTTTTAAGTACTTGTTGGATGTGCCCGGGTGTTTTATTTTAAGTATGTATTTAAATGAAAAAAATATATATCTAAGTAAGTATATCTCGTTGTCTGAATTACATAACACAAGTGCTTTGGCTACTTAACATGGGATGAAGGCAATGTGTGTGTTGCAATATTTTTTTTATTTATTTAATATATATAATATATTACTTCCCCCAAGTAATAATCATTGATTAATGCACGAAAATTTGTTTTTGTTTGTAATGCGAAAAAATTGTGTATACAGATGTAACGAAAAGGTGCAGTGCAAGTTAAAGCACCGATAGATAAATCATTACATACTCAATCAGTTGATTATCTTAGAAGTATATTTTTATCGTTTCAAAGCATTGCCCACATGGCACACCTGCTAAAATGCACTATGTATGCTGTAGACCATACAGCGACCGAAGTTACTGTGTCTGATACAAAGTACACTTCGGCTTTATTTCCAAATAAACCTGTATAGCATTTTTTAAATTAATTTGTAATTTTTGTGTAGTAATTTTCTGCAAGCCATTTAGGACCTTCGTAGGACTATAATCCGATTCTGCTCACCTCTGGCGACAGACGCTGAAGTTTATTCTAAGTACTAACAAACTATACATAATTATTTGTTCCAGGAATCGAGTGAATCAAAGCACTAGTCAAACAGTATTCGACCAAACTCCGACGCCATTGACGGCACAATGACCGAACAAACAACTTGGGGCTCTATTTGCATAGCAAAGCCGTCAACGAACTAGCAGACTTAGCATGCAACTCCCGAAAAAATCTATGCTGCCAATGACAGTTCTCTCGACCAAATTGTAAACAAAACTTGGAACGATTCGGAACCAAGCACTGCTCAGGTCAAGTTAATGCTTAGACTAACTCTAACTCTACAAGCAAGCAAGCAAGTGACATAAATAAACAAATGATCCTCAAGCATTACATACCTCATATTATGCATTGAAATTTCTGACAGAATACGGGCCTAAAATAATACCGCTAGAAAAGGATTTTTTAGGTAGTGGGTTGTTATACGTACATACATACATACACTTCACGCCTGTCTCCCAGAGGGGTAGGCAGAGACTACAGATCTCCATTTGTCACGATCCTGACATACCCCTTTCGCTTCATCTACATTCATACATCTTTTAATACACGACCTCCGGTTTCGAGTACTTTTCACGCCACCTTCGGTCAGGACATCACCAATCTGTTCTTTATATGTCCTTCTGGGGCGACCTCTACTCACCCGGCCCATTACATCACCCATTTAAATCTCTTTCGTCAATCGACTTTCATCCATTCTCTCCATATGCCCAAACCACCGAAGCATGCCCTTTTCAATCTTGGTCACTACGTCTTTCTTCAAACCGCAACTTTCCCTTATCACACAATTCCTTATCCTGTCATTCAATGTCACACCTTTCATGCTCCGCAATCCATTATTTCCATCCTTATCTCTAATTGCTTTCATGCTATGATTCTCTGACTTACTTCTGGCTGACCGGACTAGTTTCCAAAATAGCCGAATATTATTTTGGAAGTTGTCAGAGAACCTCTTTTCATTCCGCCCTTTTAACTCAATCTTCTTACGTACTATCAGTTCTTTCACTCTCTTCTTATACATTTAACAAATTAGTCTCCTTGACTATTTATTTATTCAAAAAACCACTTTGCACTGCGCCCATCTTTCTGGTGTGGTCTCTTCTACAGTTCCTTAAACACAGTCACCGCCTCTTCGTGAATATACCATTTAAACAGTCAGCTAGTAGAGTCATGCTCATATTATTTGTCGAAATTCTCATGCTAGGCGTGTCTCCATGACAGAATCGGTAGTGTACCGACCACGACAAATCGAGTTATACCTTACACCTTTACTCGACAAATACATAATATTACTTATAGCTTATGTTTAGCAGTGGACATCTTAAGACTGAAATAAAGGTCCCGGCTACCTAACTTGAGTACTCTAGGTATCCTGAATATTTATTTATTATTATTATCACACAACAAGAATTGCATTACAGGTTGCCCTAAAGCGCAAAGCTTTTAAACTAAACTTAAACTAACGAACGAAAACTTATACTTACTTAAATAAACAATTTCCAAACATAACGAAAACAAAAACATTAAAATATATACATCATAACAGTTAGTTAACCTATTGGAGATACATATAATATGTAGCACTAAAAAGCTTTCTTCAGGCCGGCTTTACCTCGCTTCAGACCAATCACGCTGTCATTACTTTACTGTCAATGGCTCTGTCAATGAATGTGGTATATGTTCAGCAGTGGACATCCCAATGCTGTTAGTTATCTTCCTGGATACCTTACCTACATAGAGTAATAAGAACTTTCTTCACTCCGGCTTTACTTCGCTCCAGACCATTCCCGCTATCGTGACTTTGCTGTCAATCAATGTTTCCAGGTATGCATAGGATGTTCTAGCCTCCACTTGCCGGCTGACTGCCAGTCGAAAGCCTGGCTAGGAGAATCAGATATTTTTTTTTCCTAAAAAGCATTTGGGTGCCCCATTACCCACATGTCAGAATTGAAGGTCACGACGTGAAATATTAACACTGTGCATTTTAAATGGGTATTTGACGTCTATTTTCGGGTAGAGTTCGAAATATGGGTAGGTATTACTGAAAAATCCTTCTATACGCTTTCATCAATCTTTCCAAAGGAGCACTTTCGTCACTTCAAGTCTTTGTTACTTGCCATTAACATGCTCTTAAAAGTGACGAAGTTTGATGAATGAACCTACGCTTATTTTATCAGTAACTAGCTGTACCGTGCGGTGTTACTCGCATTTTTTTTCGTTTCCTTGGGAATTTCGGGAACGTTAGTCAGGGATAACGTAGCATTCTAATGGTGAAGGAGTTATAGAAAAGTACTGGACGGACCAGTACTTTTCAATAACGTTTCTTTTCGCAACCTTCTCAATACATCCATGTTGGATTCCATAGATGGATGTTTGTATTTTTTTTTTTTTTTATTAGTTGAAGGAGTTATCGAAAAGTACTGGTCCGTCCAGTAAGTTGCGAAAAGAAACGTGTTGCGCCGACCCCACCTAGTGTGGGATAAGGACAGGAAAATCATGATCCATCTATACAATTCTTTCCCCTTTGATTACAAATATTAGTATAGACTATAGTAGTACGAATTCATTACTCGATAATTCAATCCAAAGGCGTAGGAAAGTGTCAATTTTACAATAGTAGTAGGTACTTATATTTTTACTAGGCGAACCAGGAACATGATAAGGAGGTACCTTTACAGTCGCTGTGGGATTTGTATAATTTAAATTACTGATGACCGCGTTTTGATGTCAAGTAATAAAAAGCCGGTGAAAACATAACACAATATTTGTTACTGTTTATCCTTAACTTTTAGAAGTGTTTGAGTTTAGTCATTTGACATATTACGATTATATGATTACTGCGCAATGATTAGATGACTGCGCTTCAACATATCTGATATCAACATATTATAAAACACACACAGAGAATGGCTTTAACACGTACTTAATGGCTTTAAGCTGCCGTGTGGTAACGGCGAAAATAATATATGTGTCACCACCCCAGCCCGTCATTTCGAGCCTTGGGGGTCGTAAGAGGCGACCGAGGGTACTTTCCAGAGGAGGATGGGCAGTAGCGCTCTCTGTGAGTTAAACCACAACACCACTGCGATCGCCCACCCGCCTGCCAAGCGTGGCGATATACGCATTTACTCCCCAATTGCTCATGCAAATCTTTGGAAGATGCCCTCCTCCATCAGTGGAATTCATGTCGCTGATGATGATGATGAATTTACGCTGTAATTTAACAAAGAACCGACTTGAACCAGTAAGTATTTTAAGTAGGTTTTCTCCTGGTTACCATTATCAGAACTGAAAACTAAATTAATGTGACAACACGGAAAGCGTCATCTTTCAAAAAAATATTCATAGGTAACAAACATTTAAAAAATACTCTCAAAATAAGAAACTTCACTTTTAAAGTAACTTTTTTTTTAAGATTTCAATCCTCCTCCTCGAAGTCTACATCCTGATCCTATAATACTTATTAAGGTTTATATTAAATCTTACCTATTATAAAATCTCCAACTTTGCAAACCGCCATTGTTAGGTGCCGTCTGAATGGAGCATAAATTATTTTCGGACATAAATTAATTTTTACCCGAAGTAGGGTCCTTGGGGGATAATTATATAACATGATACAATGTTGCCTCACGTGAATCATTATTCAAAAAGGTAATAAGATAATTAAGAATAAAATTAATGGATAGAGACTAACGAGATAAGGGATTTGTTATTTGTATATTTTCATTAAAAATGGAAAAATAATGGATATTATTTTAAATCACGGCACACCGAAGGTCGAATCGGTGTCAAATCCATGGTTTAAAACGTATAAAACAAAGTCGTCTCCCGTTGTCTGTCTTATAACTTTAAAACTGAACAACGGATTTTGATGCGGTTTTCTTTAATAGATAGAGTGATTTCAGATGAAGATTATATGTGTGTTATATGCATACATTAGCAGGAAAAGACTGTTAAAACTTATACCTACAGTTCTACAAAGTTCAGATAATAATAGGCGACCGCCAAATGTCATAAACTATCGATGATCATGATTGCACGGG
The DNA here is from genome assembly GCA_012932125.1 of Conopomorpha cramerella. NCBI lineage: Eukaryota > Metazoa > Arthropoda > Insecta > Lepidoptera > Gracillariidae > Conopomorpha > Conopomorpha cramerella. The sequence continues at coordinate 8,666 of SJJU01010587.1, read as the reverse complement.
TAGATGTAAATGCAAATAATACGGGATGTTTCAGCAGCTCGACGTCCAGTACGCCTATTGTACGTGATTTGGGTGGCGCTACTCCAACCACCTCAGCTCCTCGAGGATCCGTAACAAACCCTTTGTGTCATTGACGATCTCCTGCAGGGACCGTCTGGGCCCTAGGTGATTGCACGGGGTTTTCTAGTCAGGTATATCAAACGATCTCATGTAATTATACTATTCGTTTCCATTACTCTGCTACGACGGAGCGTATATTAATATCATAATCGATTTGTGGAGTAAATACACGTGAATCATATTAATGAAACTAGAACAGCGCAAATACACTACTGCGTCTATAAGGACCCCGAGCAATGGTCTTAGAAACGTTGTCGGGCTCGTCAATATGAACAACTTTTACGATGGCGTTAATGTGGGGAAATTAAAAGAAACATTTCAATCCCCATACAAAGTGTCATGTATCGAAGTAAATATTTTTAGTACTTCTAGTACAACATACATACATACACTTCACGCCTGTCTCCCAGAGGGGTAGGCAGAGACAGACAGATCTCCATTTGTCACGATACGGTATGTCACCTGACATACCCCTTTTGCTTCATCTACATTCATACATGACCTCGTTTCGAGTGTTTCGGTTTCGAGTGTTGTGTATTCTAGTACAAATAAAGTTTATATTCTAAACGTACGTCGATAGTAAACGACCCAACTTTTGAATAGGGCGATAAGAATGTTCAAAAAGCTATTAAATTAATGAAGCAAGTATCTATGATTGCGGTCCGCTGTAGTGCTTGTCACAGGTCCAGTGTAGTTCCAGGTCTGTCCAACGCCTCGGAGCAGCCGGCAACTTGTGTAGTAGTTGTGCCGACACCGGCAACTGACACTTACCGGGACCAGTTCTACTAACCACCCTACAGAGCATTTTTTCTTAACCGGGGCTCCGGTTTAACAAAGGCTTACTTCGGTGTGTTTTTCGGAATGAGAGGTTTTCTGATAGCTTCAAATATGTCAAAAGTAGTTCCAAAACATCTCACAGATGGCGCTAATCAGACATGATCTCAAGGAGAAACTCATTTTAGAATTTGTCAACAAAAAATAAAAATATGAAATGACAACTCTGCCATCTATTGACATTTCTTAGAACTGTAATAAGCCACCTGTGAGAAAACTTCCCATTTGTTATGTTTTAGTAATTTACGAATTGTTTTATACTTTTGCATCATTTGGCTTTTTCTTGAAACGTGAAAAGGAGAAGCTTTCTTAATTTCACCGTAACGAAATGTTTGTAGTAGGTTATTAAAAAAAATAGACACACATGAAGTCATTTGTTTTTCATAGAAAAATACGTTGATTAATAAAACTTATGTTCTTGAGCTAAAGTCCCAGTAGGTACTGCTACTTACAATCATTTCCATCCAACACTAAAGTTGCATCTATTTATCCTAGAAAGGATTTCCCAAAATATTTTTGGGTGTATAAAAACTGAAACAACGCGGGTATATAAAATATGTAAAAAAATATGTTGTGTTCCTAAAAAAATATGGTAGAAATAATAGTTTGTACATACATACATACACTTCACGCCTTTTAATCCCAAAGCGGGGTAGGCAGAGGCACTTGCTTAGAAAGCAAATGCCCACGGATTATGCCCATAAATTTCCAATAAGTCGGTAAAAATATGTCGCTAGTAAAGTGAACATATTTTTTGGACATGTCAAGTCTGCATTATGCTTGTACCTAACGATAAAGTTACAAATTTTCTATAAAATGTCCGTTGATTCAAAACCTTATTATGAATGGAATACGTCCATCAAAATATCTATTGAAATACTCGCACTTTGTATATTATGTTTACTAATGTAAAACTCAAAAGCTAATAAATAATTGAAAATCTCATTAGCTGCCCAACAAACAGCACATTAATCATTCTGACGCATTAGAAAGAAGTACCTGGACGACCGAGCTTCGCTCGAAGTAAAAAAATCGATTATTTTCCTTCGATTTTTTCATAACCCCATCTCTAGTTACTTCAAAACCAAAACGTCCCCCGCACCATCCTACGTATAGCATAGTATTACTACTCGGCAATAGATGTCAGTAAGAGTCGTATTAACAATTTGAGCAATTTTTCATGCCCGAAAACACGGTTGGAAAGATGTTTTTTAAAAATTAAACCTAGCTAGATCGATTTATCGCCCCCAAATCCCTCTACATACCAAATTTCATGAATATCGGTGCAACCGTTTCCGAGATTCCAATTATATATGTATACATATATATATATACAAGAATTGCTCGTTTAAAGATAAAGATTGGTAATCGATGAAAACAATATTAAAGTAAATTAAAGTACAAGGTTACAGGCGGAAAAATCTACCATTCTTCGGGGATAGCCGTGAGGTTATATCAGACGCATACCGTCTAAACACTGATGATATCCTTCAGTGTGGGATCGAAGGGCCCTGGCTCCAAAAGGTGCCCCTCTCGGGTACAGAAAAAATCGGTACCGACCAAAGCACCACAAAGACAATTCCGACCGCTAAGGAGATCCCTGCACCGATGCCTCGCAGGAGATATGAAGAACACCACATCCAAAAAATGATCCTCTATCGGTCGACCTCATCACACTGCCATCTAGCCGCGAATTTTAAGTACTGTCACCTATCGATAATGAGTTGGATAACACCGATTAATATGTAAACGAGAAGCCAAAAACAAATTTTAAAGTCATAAATGACCTTCATCAAGCTTTGTGTTATGCTACTGTTATAGCACTTATAACGATGAAATAAAGAAATGTTGACTTTGACTTTGAAATCACATTGGCGTGAAATTATTTTTTCTTCACATGGAAATACATAAATATACAATTCCGCTTCCACAAGTGAGCAGCGACTTAGATCGCGGAATAACTAGCCGGCCCTCACCAACACACAGCCAGGAGTTTCCTTAGTTCATAACGAGACTTTCCATAAACAAACTTGCTCCATTCCCACTCGTGGCAGACACTCCTCAAACACCCGCGAGTTTTGTATGTCCTGTTACTTTCCAAAAGAGATCCATTACGGAAATTAAACGAGCGATGCTCACCCAACTAATTTGGTTCAAAACTTTTGCATACTTACTTGTTCAGCGGGCAAATGTTGCTTTCGTTTATTATTTTTCCACGGAGATTTTGCTCGTGTTGTTTTGTTACAGTTTTATTTTTAAACCTGGAACTGGGGGTACATTGGGTATAATATAACATTTTAGTTGGGATTTTTAATTCAAATATTTATTTAGATATTATAACTCAATATTGTTCACCGAGTATGTATATCGGTGCGTATTAACCGGTGAACAACATTTAGTATTTATTTACTTTTACAGGTTTTACTTTACTAGATGGCACCACTTCGTCTACAAAAGTCCCTTTGAACCACTGGTGAACCATTGGACAAAATAGTCATTGTATTTATTCCAATGCATGAACTAAAATTCGGGAATATACATGTTGTGAAAAGTGCTTCTTCCCCTGTTTTTCAGAGCAAAGACGATCTAAATAAAACAAATCCTTAACAAACTAGTGCCTGGAGATCAGTTTTCCCTGTTGGGGATTAATTGGTATGAAACATACATAATGTTTTGTTATGTTAAATGGTGTATTCGTTAATTATATTATATTGAAGTCCAGCAGTGGACGAAAATACAGTGGACAAAATAATAAAGGCTGATGATAAAATAAATAGTGTTTGAAAACTCTGTTACGCAGTCTGCTACGGTTCGTAGCACTCTCGTAGCACATAGCATAACCACGTAGCAAACACCATTTTAACTAAGTAGGCGTGTAATGCGGTTCTCACGCAGTTATGGTCGTCGAATTAGTTAACAGACTATATAAGTAATCTTGGACTGAGATAGATAAAATGGATCCAATGCAAACCAGGACCGGGTTAACGAGATCAAAAGAAGTAACCCTGTTTTATATTCACTACAACTGCTGTTATATTTAAAATGTAGACGAAACAACAAATAAGTAACTGAAATAATCCATTACCTGGCTGACAACTTGTCTTCAAAAGTGAAGAAGTTTGTCGTTGGAATTCTAAAGTTTGGGAGAGTTTTCCGTAGGTACCTACTTAAGTAATCCTATCAAATGGCTTTTCATATTTCAGCTTTCAGAGTGGAGATGGCGGTATCTTGACAATATTTACTTACAGCATTGGCCAAAAGAATAAACCACATAAATTGTTACACATTTACATAAAAATAAAATGGTTGTATGAAACATTTTTTGCCTATTAGCCTTTTATTGTGTTTTTAAACTTTGAACTATAAGAAAAACATCGTGATGAAACTCGCACTCGATACCGCGAACCCGCGGCGATGGGTTCACCCCTGTCACGTTGGGTTAACTACGTTTTGTGAACCGTGGACATTGGCTTAGTAAGTGCCTCTGTACTCGCTCTGCTTCGCCTTTTTTCGTGATCCCACTATTTTGTCCCATCAGTGGAACCACGAGGGAGAATAGTCTCACTAGTATTGGCCTACTCCCTGTATAATGTCCGTCTTTGTCTGAGCCAGTTTTTATCTATTATTATAATTATTTCGACCTTATTGACAATTGATTTATGTTTGTATATGTATGTTTGTATAGGTATCGATTAATAGGAGAAGAATAAATAGCAAATGCGTTGTTTTTAAATGTGTAAATAAGGTAAAAAAAATAATGTAGGTATATTTTTTTTCGACGTCTCATCTTTTCTATTCAAATTTTCATTGAAAAAAAAATATTTGAGTAGTACAAAGTAGTTATTCAACCAAAAAACTGTAGTTACTCTGTAACTTAAAACTTACGAACAAAAAATAATAGGATTGATATAATAAATTCATCTTAACTTGCAACATCTTTATGTATAGAAGAAGGATAGCAAATATATACATACAGGACGAACAATTACACAGCTGTATATACTAGTGAGACTACGAGAAACACCCCTTCTCCCTCGTGGTTCCACTGATGGGACAAAATAGTGGGTCTACGAAAAAACAGAGCTCCGCTTTGTAATTAAATGGCTTCAAGGGTATTTTATTTATATTTTGAACTTGAAAAATGTTTCGAATGAGGATACAATGTGTACATATATACAAGGGAATACTATATGAAAAGAAAAGCTTACATACAGCTTGTAGAATGTGAACTTAAGTGTTTTTGTTTTTTTAAATAATACAAAGTAAAATCTAAATATATAAAATGAAAAGCTGACTGAATGACTGACTGACATATCAACGCACAGCCCAAACGGCTTAACGTAGGGACTTGAAATTTGGAACGGACGTAGCTTAGGTACCATAGGGGTGCACTAAGGAAGGAATTCCCGAAATTCCCGCGGGAACGGGAATTAACGGGATAAACGTTTGTATGAAAAATCTAAACCGCTCAAGGTAGACGCTTGAAATTTGGGATGCAGATACCTTAGTACACTTAAAGCTTAGGTGCAGCAGGCTATTGGAAAATTCCCATGGGAACGGGAGTTATCGGGAAAAAACTTTTGTATGATAAACCGCTCAAGTTAGACGCTTGAAATATAGGAAACAGGTACTACTAAACTACGCGAATGAAATCACGGGGCGTCCACTAGTGTAAGTATATACACAAACCGATTCACCATAAAAATACAAATGGTCGTAGAACGTTTTCTTTTATCGGTGAGGGTTGTTCCAGTCTTCGTCCTACCCAGTCATACAAAGTTGTAAGTTGCATCGTAACTCACATATTTTAAAACAGGTAACTTGAGATAAAAGGGATGTATAAAGTAAAAAACAGACCTAAGAGTTGTCTGGTGTACGAATGAGATTATTGGATCGCAGTCTATATACCCTTCACCAAGACCCTTACTATTAGTCCATCTAAACCAGAATTCTCAGGCTCGAAGTGATGTAGTATACGTCTGGTTTGAAGAAAGCTTCTGTCCATCTTATTAGATATTATGGACTTAAGTTTATGTATGTATTTGGGTCATTCTACGATCAGCGAAAAAATTGGTTATTGCGATAGAAATTACCTAAAATGCATACAAAAATCATAATACAACAATCACACAGTTTTATTATCATTTTTTCATTAGTGTTATCAAGTCTGGATAAACTAAAACTTTTTATTTCATTTTCAAAATTTCCTTCTAATTAGTCAATGTCAAGGTCCGTGGACTGTTCGCAGTATACCCTGTAACTAGTAACATTGAAATATGACCATAAAATGTACACTTAATTATTACATTATTGCTTTAAAATAAACATAAGATATGCCCTAAAATTAATACGTAAGCGGCGATTGCAAAAATAACCAATTTTCTCAAATAAATATATTCTACGCCTGTTATTGTTTAGACGATCAATTCCGTACCCCAACTTTTTTGCCTAATTTTTTTAAAATTACCAACTTAATATTTTTGTTTCATACTTGTAACACTACTTCATTTGACAGTACTTTCCGGGTGAGATTCAGTGACCACTCGGTTGAGTTGTTCAGTAAAAAAATAAAATTTTGTGATTATTCTACGCTTTTTGTAAAGTTTCTTCGGTCAATTCTGTTCCTGTATTATTTAAGGTAGGTACTAAATAAAATTTGTCCTTTCATAGGTATGTAAACAGTGTTTCTTGACAACATTTGTTTTGCGGTTATGTTGATACTATGGGTGCTGTTGGTTAACGATAATTACACTTTTTTTTCGAAATCTCAATTCCGTGTCCAATTGGAACCTGTCTACGGAATTGACGCTGTAAAGTTTAGAATTTTAGATTGTTCTTATATTTATTTTTACTCTTGACTAAACAAATAGTGGCAATCGAAAAAAAAACGGTTCATAACTTCTTAAATTTATTTTTACTAGTAACGGACATTCGAAAAAAAATATTTATCGTCAATTGACATTATGCTTGTAGTGTGTGGGCTTTTGACAGTTTTGCTTTACCTATAGGTGCTTACTGCTATCGCAATGGCTAGTTAGCGACTAAAACTAAATGAAGAACTAAAGAAAAAAGGTGAGAGCAAAAAAAGGATGGATATATAAGAAGGAAAAGAGACAAACTGAAACAAGACCCTATTGGTTAAAGTTCAAAGGACAGATAGAGAACGTCATAGAAAATTTAGAGAAAAAGGGAAAATAAGACAATTAAATATTATACTCCGCGCAAAAAATGAAGGATACAGCAATATTGGCCGAAGGAAGCGCAGAAACACCGTGCTAAGAAGGCATAACCAAAAAAGGATGAAAATACTATTGGATGAGAACACTCCCCCGACGAGTGCAGCTGCAACTCCGAATACACTCAATAGTAGAAATACTTTGGTATCTAGGAACAGAAGAAATTTAAAAGCCTAAAACATTACACTTAAAGATAAATTTCGTATTGTCGGAAATCAGTTGTTTACGTATAGAATGAGATTGTAGCGGAGTAAGCGAGAGCAAAAATCACGAGTTGAACTCTGTATTCAAGCCGACAGCAGAAAATCGGTATGGAGTATGGAATTGCTAGTAAAAGCATCTTACAGTTCTAAAATAACTGACAATAATTCAGGTGATGTTAAACCTGTGTGTTGCATGCTTTCAGTAAAAGATGTTTATTCGGACGAGTCATCAGATGCAAATCAAAATTATTGCAAAACTAATTATAATCAAGAATTGAAAATGTTCTAACAAGGTTTTTACATTCGTGACAGATGTGAAAAATGTGTCAGTCAACGTTTTCTTTGAAACTTCTAGTGATGACAGTTCATACTGACTTTTCTACTTTACATAACTTAAGTCCACGGAATATACTTCATCATCTGAATACATTCCGTGGACATTTTATAATTTCGATTTTTAGTCTCTAAAAATAAATAGACATTTATTTGTTACGGCAGATAGCTGTTTTGCTGATATCCTGCATTACATTTTAGACTGATACGTTGATGTCCTTTGATTTTTGTAGAACACTATGTTTTGTTTTTTCAATTCCGTGGACGTGCCGGTCAATCCCGTGGACTCTCTTTTCCGTTTTATCGGATTTTCTCAAGAAATTATTATTTTTAAACAGTGTGACTATTTTTTGTTTTTTTATTATTTAGTTTTTACCTAATACTGCAATAAATTTTCGTAAAGTACGATTTTAATTTTATTTTATTTCAAAACTCTCATTCGTAGAATGACCCAATTGCTTTCTGATAAAATCGTTATCGGCTAACGCATTTTATCCTACTTTGATAGCCCGGGAACAAAAAAAAAATTGGAAACATTAGTAACGACTCTTGCCACATTTTTAAACTACATTTTCAGATTTATTTTCTACTAGCTAACCCGGCAAACGTTGTTTTGCCTATATACATTTATACATATGAGGAATACAATTTTATTTGATAAAAACAACGATAGATATCATTGTTTTTAATATGATAGAAATGGTACAAGCGTATTTATCTGATTGTATCTACATTTAGGTCTATGATTAAAAATTATTACGTCTGTCCAATTCTTAACACAAAAACAGACTTGTTTTTTTATTATACATATATACAGTTAAGGGCTCCCGGAGAGTAAGATATCCGGCTTTGCGGTTATTCCGATCTTCCAACCTAGAAAATCCAACCTGGGTTGGATTCTAGGAATCGCCTGTCCTAGCATTCAACCTAGCTTACCCCC
>SJJU01010586.1:0-11839 GCA_012932125.1 Conopomorpha cramerella | reverse complement strand
GAGGCACTTGCCAGAGCAAATGCCCACGGTTCACCAAGCGTATTTAACCCAACGTGACAATATATAATTATTTTGTTTAAGTTATTTATAATTTGTAATGACAACTTTGCAGATCTTATTAACATTTTTACCTAACTTATAGAGCTACCTACTGGCACATGAATCTTGTTTGTGAATAAAATTCGTGAAAATATTGTAGGTTACCTACATGGTGTTAATAATGTCAATCAAATATTGTCAGTTCAGATGTGCCAGCATACAATATTAAACAATACTGTTTGTCTACTAGGCATAGAGGTTTATTACCGGGAGACCGGTTAAGTCGGACGCAGAGTAAAATGTATTAAATTATATACTGACATATCAGAATATATTCTAAGTAAAGTATCAAAGAACCAAAAATGATTGTTGTATAAGTAGGGATTGTTCAGTCACTCTTTAATATCCCAAACATGTTCTACTGCTAGCACTATCAAGGCTTTACAAAGGAAATATACCTAGGTAGTAGGTAGGTAGGTACTTATTGTTGACATTATATTCTGTGACATAAGTAGTATTTATGATTATAAACAAGTAACGAAAATTGAAAATGTTAAGTAAATATCTCGTAAACTGCCAGTACCTAACCTACTCATTTTATATAAAAAAACGTAAATAAAATAAGAGCCAAACAAACCAAAGGTTGGTTATATCTGGTACGTCACATTGACATTGACAACAGTGACAGTGACACATCGTTGGTAGATTTTTTGGAATCTAATTAGAAATCAGACTATAGTGATCATAATTTAGGACACGATCACCAAGTCATTTTAGGAACCATAAACGGTGCACAAAAAACTGTAAGTATAATTCACACAAGTTAAAATATTAACATCTTATAATTAAAAAGAAACAGTTGTTAATCAGCTGTTGGGACATTAGGACCAGGCTTATTAAATTGATCGACTGACAGATAGGTAATTTATCCTCATCAGTAAGCACAAAAGGTTGACGAGGCCATCCCTATCGGAAGTTAAGGCCGGAAGTGCTTGAGAGGCATTTGATGAGCATTTTCCAACAAGTCAAAAAGTTTGACGACACCGTCGGATATCCGATGAAAGGAATTTGCCAGGCTGTTAGTGGATTTGGGATAAGCTGAGCTGTACAGTTTACGATATGAACAGAGTTGGCAATTTTTCTCGATTTTTCTAATAATATTATGAAAAAATATTATTGTTGTATATTTTTTTTTTAAACACAATGAACAAGCGTTTGACCCCCATCCTGCCTGATGTTAAGCAGCGATGTGGTCCACGATGGAGCACACTTGTTCGTTAGGTAACTATTAACCCATGATTTGAAGACCTTTAGACTGTACTGCGCAGGAAACACAGAATCTGGCAAGTCATTCCACATCCTGGCGGAAAGTAGACCATAGATATATATCCACGTGGTATGGATGACGTTTTGCCCTTCTCAAGGTTGTCTGTATTGTAAAGCGCGATGGGGGTTCTTAGGCTCTGCAACTTCGTTGCACACTCCGAAATGCACCCGATAGAAGACATATAGGCTCGCAACACTGCGGTGATGCTATAGGCTTTGTAGCTGAGCATCAAACAGCCTGTCGTCGCAGATGCAGTTGCCTAATGCCAGCCTCACTGGGAGAATAGTGATGATGGTCGGGACCTACACAAGTTGAGCTTCGGATGGATCGAACCAGACTACATTGTGTCGCAGATCTTGACAGGACATGGATGCTTTAGAACTTTGAACTTTAGTTAGTTTCCTAATCGCTGGCATACAGCTCGAAGAACATATGAAGCCTGTTAACGACTGAAGATGTGACGAGGACCTGACGCGAAGTCTCCGTAATGTGGTCGTCATGCCCCAGAAGAGGAAGAGTTGGCAACAAAACAGGGATTGACAAAGATAATTTGTATGGAGTAAAAAAACGTGTGCGTTGAAAAGAGGCAAAAGCAAATAGACGCGCACGTCTCCAGAGAATGGCCCGTACGCCGAGAGGCAGGTATCCGGGATATCCCACCCACTTTCCCACCACTGTGATTCCTGTTAGAGCCAGAATATACAGCGGCATCCAGAATAGACTGGATTAAATCAATGACGACTGGGCTAGATCCCGGGGGGGCCTAGCCTTCTGTCTTGGATCCCACATAATAATTAAACTAGAGACGGTATAGGAATAAGAGGAGTAAAATATATGTGCGCTGCATTGCAATATTTTTTTTTTGAGAGGCATGTAGGACTTGGATGGTGTTGGGATTAACCCTGTATAAAAAAGCCTGTCGTCACCTATAAGCCTTCTAGCACGGCTCTCTATTGCTTCCAGGGCCTCAAGCTGGTATTTTGCTGATCCATCCCAAAGATGAGAGCAGTATTCCATACACGATCGAACTTGTGTTGATACAATGTGAGCACTGTTCCAGTGCGAAATACCGACGCACCTTCGAGAGGATGCCCAGCTTCTTGGCTGCGCGTTGGGCAGTAGCCTCAATATATGAGGTAAAGTTGAGGTTGGGGGTTAGTAGCGTCATACCTAAAAGCTCCAGCCGATTGGCCTGGAAGTGTTGCTTTGATGTCAACTAAATAACAGTGAAGACCATTTTGAAAAGAAAGGAACGTCCATTGCTTGCATTGAAGAAATTAATATTCATAGTTAAAACGTCTACTGGGTCCACTAGTTAAGTAGCTAAGCTATATATAATTTTCTGTACAAATTGAACATCAAGCCGGAGCTACACGTTGATCAAAACTTAGGTCCTAGCTTGGCTCAAATTTTTCATTGTATGCACGATAACTTCAAATGTCCAAGACTGACGGGCATTGGAGTATTGCATCAGAGTAGAACTGAGAGCAAAATATAATGCCAATATGGGGCGACTGTATTAAGTTTCGAAGAGGTTCCAAAATAAGTAGGTAATTAATCATTTTTATTCCAAGTAACATCCACTTACGAGTATACACCCACCTGACTGATTTATTTAAAATACTTACTGTTTAATTAAGTCACTTCATGAATAAATTAATACTCGCCAGCTTTCAGAATGAAAATATAGGCGAGTGCCTACCTAATTGGAATTCTGAATTTGTCCTCAAAGGAAATTCTAAAGTTATGAAAGAATGTTTAATCTAGGTCGAATTTCGAGGGCAACTAAGTACTTGTCTTGAGATCTACAACTACTGTTAGTATTCCCGACGACTTGGTACCTACATCTGGTCTGAGGCCCGTATTCTGAAACGTGACCGAAGCCCTTAGTCCCGTTTTGTACCTGGCCACGGCACGAGAAAGAATCCACCTATTTCGTAGGTGATTAGTACGTAGTCAGCTTCCAAATGGGTATATTCTTTTCTTTCTACCGAGTGCCAGTCTGAAGGTTTTCAAGTCGCGGGTGAATAGATACTTAATGAACAAGTGTGCTCCATTATAGACCACATCGCTGCTTAACATCAGGCAGGATGGTGGTCAAACGCTTGTTCATAGTAATAATAAAAAAGGAGAGGATTAAGGAGAACGAAGCACTACACTGGTAAGTTATAATATGTTTGACCACATGTCAAGTGTCAAAAGGAGACAAATGTACCTGAAGCATTGATTTTTCTTCCAGAATTCCAACTCGTCCATTGTATTCAATTTATTTATTTTTTCATATTTTTACTTTTCTGTATAGGTATATACGTATAAAAATAGATTTTGTTGTAGAATTTTGTATCTTCCGATACGTGACCAAATGTTATAAATAAAACAAAGAAATAAACAACGTATTTCCACTTACCACGGTCCTGGCATATGATGTCTCTTCCACATTCAAATAAACAATATAGGAAAGAATATGTTATATTGGGGAGTTTGTACTTTGTAACCCAACTCTGACAAATCCTTTGTTATTATGTCCAGTTATCAATTTAATGTCCGTTTATTAAAAAGCAAGCCGTTGTTCGTATTTTGTTCGTTATTCCGTCCTGTCGCGCTTTTGATTACAACCCGGGTTGTTCAGTGTTTTGTTAAGCAACGCCATTATTTTGGTTTCTTGTTCGAAGGATTTAAATAATGGATTGGAATGAAGGTGAATGGAAATTCCTGAGAACGTTTCGTTTGAAAGAAAATTGAGATTTTCTTTCATTTTATGGGTTCCAGGTAAGACTGTTAAGGTTTATTGTGTGGCATAAAATTAGTTAGGTAATTATTGCTAATTTTAGGTAGGTAGGTAAGAAACCTGTCTAGGTACTTAGTAGTATTATGGACAAATGTAACTTCTGTTAGAGTCAGCATCTACAGCGGCGTCCAGAATAGACTATATCTAGTAATGATGCGTCCTGTCTTAGATTTTACAAATTAATTAAAGAATAGAAATAAGAAGCAAATATGTATTTTGTGCACACTGCAATGTAATGCAATAGGTATTTGATCACGGTGTGAGAAGTGCAGACCGAGTTGGACTACTGATCAGAGTTTGCGCCTCTAGAATGAAGATCGCAGGTTCCATTCTTTCCTATAGTCGGCGTCACGTAAGAAGGAAATTCTGACAGGTCGATTGGCATGCCTAGCCTAGACTGATTGTGTTGTACAATACTGTAAAGATTCGATTTATTTTAGACTCGATTTATGAGTGATGTATTGGTAGCATCAATAATTATAGTAATCGTAAATGTTTTATGAGCAACAGACAATGCATTCAAGGTTTCGATATGGTGAAACCTATTTGTTAACCGTTCATAACGCGTGCTGTTGAGCTTATTATATTTATTTTACATATACTACTGCAAAATCGAAACGTTGTGACTGTTCGATTCATGAACAAAAAAATCTCTATTAATTGATGACAACGAGCTAAGAAGTAATAGGACGTCCATGCTAAGATACAAAATATCATCGCCATACATTTGGTTGTCGGTCACATCCATTCTAAAAATTATTCATGGATTTATCAATGTGTCAGAATTTGCTTCTAAGATGACGCCGACTATAGTGAATGTGTGCGAAGTGTCCCAGATACTATTCTCATTATTGTAATAGTCTTTACCTCACACCCTTTTTCCGTGGCTCTTTCTTTTTCTGTCGCTCGTAACTTATATTTGTTAGGAGGGAGAAAGAATGAAGAGAACGCGATAGAATCAATCACGTTCTCGCTCGGTGAATGCGATTGATTGCTGCCAGATGTGATCCAATCATTGGGAAACAGGCATGACTCTTGTGGACTTTTCATCATTACATTTTGACATGGATAATTATTTGAGTCGTAGGTAATGACAATTGAGGTCCATCTGTTACTATGCTGAAACACCGCACTGTAATATCACAATACAAATGTCAAGGCCATAATGAGGCATTTTTACTTCGTTTACTATTTTCTTGAAGCAATGGCGGTACGGTGTTCTATGTCAATCAAACCCTCTTCGACTGAAACTTCTTATATCGACTTCAATCAATATTAAAGAAGTGTCAGTCGTAAAATTCTATGTTTGATTGACAATCGACACAGAAACCAGTAGTGACCTCTGTGTAGTAGAGGAAAATTGGTTTAAAAATGCCTCATTACTTGTTCATGAATGTTCAGCTCACACACACCAAAATACCCTTGTTCCACTGTATATCTATCCACCGGATCTAACAAGAACCTATTAGTAAGTAGTTTTTTAGTTATTTAAAAAGCTACTTCCTAATACTTTATTGCACCAAAAGTGCAACGGAAGGACTTAATACTAATGCTTTCTCTACCAGTCAACCTAACATCACGGGAAAACAGGTGCAGGTCATGAGGTCAGTATTCAAATAGGCCGGGCATCAGGCACTTTGGCTACAAAACACTTCCTCAAGGCATAATCTGAAAGTTATAAAAAAAAGTATGTTATGGCAAAAGAGAGTTTATGTTCGATTTTTTTTACGTCCGTTTTTTTCAGCAGCCGGCAAACACGGCTCCCGCCTTGTGTTATCGGCCTTAGAATTTTGCCGACGACGACTTAAAATCCAGGGTAATTTTGACGTTGCCATGGTAACGGGATGAGGGAGGGCACACAATGGCTGGCATTGATAAGACTAAAATATATATTTTTTTAAATTTGCATTGTTCTACATAATGATTTGAATTAGAACGCAATATTACTTCCGTTCTTTATTTAAATCAAGGTAATATTTTGATATTGGCAAGTGACGAGTGGCGGGTCGACTGTTACCTAGCGAATCTGAAAATATTCTATTCTTCGAGTTCTAATTTTCATAATTGTGACAGTTTTCTGATATTTGAAGGGAAATTCACAGTGGCATACACAAAAAAAAAACAATTATGCTCATTAGTCAGATATGATGTATAGGAAACTGGTTTGTATTCTGTTTGTTTCTCTGCTAGTATATGCATGTATTATACATACCTACAGCATACACCTTCCTCAAAAATCACTCGGTATGTTCATCATCAGCCCATACTTATCCACTGCTGGACACAGGCCTCTCCAATTGCACGCCACTGTGATCTGTTCTCGGCTTCTCGCATCCAGCTTCTGCCAGCCATCTTGCGCATATCATCAACCCATCTTGCCTGGTCCTACACTCCGTTTACCGAGACGGTCATCGGTTCTACGGCTAACATGGCCGGCCCACTGCCACTTCAGCTTGCTAAACCGATGAGAAACCGCTGCTTAACATCAGGCAGGATGGTGGTCAAACGCTTGTTCATAGTAATTAAAAAAAAGAGCTATGTCGATGACTTTGGTTATGTATATATACAGTGGTATGTGTTGTACATTTTTTAATTATTAATCTACTAACGAAAACCGCATAAAAATCCCATGCGTACTTTTAAAGATCTAAGCATAGGTACATAGGACAGGCAACGTGAGGCGACTTTGTTTTAAAATTACTACTTATTATTAATTAGGATTTTATAAAAGTGGGGACGGGGAAGTTGCTAAGCTTAGCTCAAATCCGGTGCTTGTATCAATTTAAACGTGGAATACTTTCTGTTTTTTTTAGTCTTTCATTGGTCATTAATGCTGACGGTTTTTCATATTATTCCTCCATTACCGTAGTCCGGTATTTCTTTGCTAAAAAATAATGCTGTAGTGCTTCAGCTTCATTATATAAACAAATACCCGTACAGTTAAATCTTTAAGCATAACAAATTAAGGGTATGTACACTAGAATTGAAAAGGGTATCATTTGGTTATTTGAGAAAGGATGAACGATCCTAAATATTGCAACAAATGTAGCGTACGTAAAGAATATCCTTTGTACACGTAAAGAGAGAACCTCGGTTTGATTCTGGGAGCACAAGCTAATAAAGTGTATTTTTATTTAAAGAAACGCGTACTCACATTATCTTAAAGGTTTAAAACGGTTATTACGGCGCGAAAATTAACCAAAGATAAGCGTTCAGCTCGT
Organism: Conopomorpha cramerella; assembly: GCA_012932125.1. Lineage (NCBI taxonomy): Eukaryota > Metazoa > Arthropoda > Insecta > Lepidoptera > Gracillariidae > Conopomorpha > Conopomorpha cramerella. Next base: position 4,464 of record SJJU01010586.1, on the reverse strand, counting down.
GACCACGGCACATGTAATTTATTCGAAAAGTCGGGTCGGATTGTTTGTTTACATAAAAATTACACGAATTTAACACACATTTTTACAGTTCTATCATGAATCTAACATTCAGCGTCTTATTCAACGTCGAAAAAAATATTAATTTGATTGAAGTGTCTTGAAGTTTTACGTCACTCATCTTGTTAAATCAACATAAATCTTCTTTCACTGAATTCAACAAATGATAAACTCTCCTATAAATCTCAAAGCGAGAAACTCGCCTTTCAAACTTCAACAGTTTCATGGGTCGTAGTTGACATGGTTCCAGTTTCTCGAACAGGTGAGCATTTTGTCGCCTTTTTTTCGACATTCGTACGTATTGTTCAGACGTTGCGAGATTTCCCTCGCCTTTCGAGTTTCGTCTGTTCGAGTCGAGACTATCTCCGTCTAAATGGCCTTCTGGGATTGGATCTTGTAGCATCAGACCATACCCTACACACATTTTGATACTCTACTTCACGCTGTTATCTCTGATCCTTACTTCTCTCTGCTACTCTCAAATTAAAGGTTTTTTATGGATGAATGAATGAATGAATCCATGCCATGTATATACTAATTCTATGATCTATGCGTATTTGTCAATTAGGTTACAAATATTATGTTATGATTTATGTTTTATTGTGAATTTATTTTGATACGTGGGCGATGCTGATATGAGTAACCGTTGACTAATATCAATTACTTGCAAACTTACATACAAAATCATGAAAATCATAAGTGGATGTCGCTGGTAATCGTCGTTCTTGGGTTAGTTTTCAAAAGTCAAATGGGCGGCCTCTTGTATTGATATCGCAAGCAGCAAGTGTCCATGAAATTTCCATAAGTAGTTTAATTCCTGTATGTGAACATATGTATTCTTAATTACCTCTATGTTGTTCCATTAATTAATGCTTTGTCTATAGGCCCTTCAATTCCCACTGCAGTATTTAGTTACTCTCTATTACATACCGGGTGACTTGGGTCACCTTATATACCAAGGTGACTTTTGGGTCATTGATCCGGAACAAATTTTTCTTTACTCATCAAATGTTAGTTAATTTCAATGCTATAAGGTACTTCTTTTCCTTGAAACAAAGTTTTTTTATTATAATGTTTGTGTGACATAATTTTGTTGGAAAATTCGGTAAAAAATCGATACATTTTAAGAAAATTAAAATGATTCATGCACAAAAACAACTTACTTTATATTTTCTGAGTTAGAAAATGTTGGTCCGGATCATGACCCCGAAGTCAGCCTGTATAATATATACTAGCGGACTCGACAGACGTTGTCCTGTCTTAACGATTAATATAAATATCTAGGGTGACCTGTGCCCAGCAGTGGATGTCATTATTTTCTTTCATAAGAACCTTCTGCTGTCATTTATAAGCACAACAAAGAAAGAATTAACGAAATCGGTCCACCCGTTCCGGAGTTATGCCGTGACAACGAAAAGTCCCTTTGATTTTTATATAATAGACTAGTGGACTCGACAGACGTTGTCCTGTCTTAACTATGAATATGAATATCTAGGGTGACCTGTGCCCAGCAGTGGATGTCATTTTATTCTTTCATGAGAACCTTCTGCTGTCATTAGTGAACACAACAAAAGAAGAATTAGCGAAATCGGTCCACGCGTTCCGGAGTTATGGAATGACAACGAAAAGTGGGTTTGATTTTTATATAATAGATATACATATACAATTGTACTGTGTAGATGGCTTCCATGACTGTACAACACGATATAACGCGTGTCCTCGCGGTGAAATTGTCCAGATGTTCATACGACAGCGTTCTGCTTCGCTCTCTGTATTTATTACTTTCAGAGTTCCGCAGTTCTATGCAATAATGTAAGAGGCTTTGCCTCCGCCGCGTGTTTACTGATGAGTTAGAAAACAACGTACAAATTAGGTAACTTTAAATAATAATAAATATTGTACAACAACACACACATTGCTTTCACCCCAAGTAGCTTAAGCACTTGTGTTATGGAATTCAGACAACGAAATATACTTTAAATACTTTATTTCTTTCTACCCCGCTTTGGGATTAAAAGGCGTGAAGTGTATTTATTTATTTTTTCTTTTAAATACATACTTATATGTATAAATAAAACACCCAGACACATTAAACAAGTACTAAAAAAAAATATTATTTCTTCTTATTTCTATACCGTATTTAGTTTAAGAACCATGTCTTGGCTAGCCATGACATGGTTCCTAAGAACATAACTTCTTATGTCTTATAGATTCATACTTTCCCATACTGACTGGTTTGAGTGAGCCACCCTGTATATGGTATATAATACAGGCTTATAATAGCAGGCAAACAGATAAGGGCAAGAAAAGGACAGAAAAGGAAAACCACATCAAAATCCCTTTCGTGGCTTTAAGTATCTAAGCATACATAGGGACAGAGAGCGGGAGGAGACTTTGTTTTATATTACGTAATGACTATGTGAGTACTTGACTGTCCTGGTATTATAATATGTCATGAAACAACCTAGGTTTAACAACCTAGGGGAACCTTTTTTTGTTGTTGTGTGGCTCTGCAAGGCCCTGTTGTGCCCAGTATCACTGCGACCATTGCTGATCTATTGTGATCGCCACCTAGTTAATTCTTTAGAGTTCAGTACCTATCAATTTTGAGCGCCTTTACAAAAATAAGTACTTTTTTGATTCTAAGATTCACCACCTCATCTGATAAAATATATGTTTTCGTTTGTGCATCAGGGGTCCGCACTCACTCAGAAGGTGTATGGGAGTTTCTTCACCCTCATTGCAGTATTGTAATGTGCGACTTACTTACTTCTTACTTACTTAATTAGGTTCTAGCATACCTGGGGAGTACATAGGGCCTTCACATATCTCACCATATGCCTTTGTCCAGCGCTACCGTCTTTGCGGCACTCCAGTCAATGCCCGCCGTCCTGAGCTCCGAGTCCACGAAGTGTCCACGTGTGCGTTGGTCTTCCTCGTCTCGGCTTCCCGCTAGGACGCCAGTCGAAAGCCACAATCGCCGGATCGTTCTCGATCGTCCTCGCCGTTCGGAGCGCGTGGCCAATCCATATCCACTTGCGCAGTGCGACTTGCTATTGTCACAGCTATTGTGAAAAACCCCAGATAAAAAAAAACATGTCGTAAGATAGCTGTGGCTGTACAGTCGGCCAAGAATCTCGTCTACCACCTTAAAATTCACTCATATGAACGTCATCAGCAATTACGGTAGATTTTTTGATTTGTCACAATATAACAATCTGCCTTATTGATGTTCTAATGAAAGGAGCAATCACAAAAATTGATAGAGCTTGATCTTTGGTCTTGGTCTAACGTACCTATTAAATGGAAGCTGGAATCATTGATTTTTTTTATAGATTGAGTTTATTTTGTAACATCTTTGTTATCTTGTCGTGAAACATTTCCAGGATTTGCAACAAATTTTTCGATACGTACAGTTTATAATTAATCAGAATTTCAGACTACACCCTGTGTAGTCAATAGTAGTCATGCCTACATGAAGTTATTTTGTAAATAATGTTAGTTTTGTACGTAGCGTTATCTAGTCAGAACACACTGTATTAAATAAATAAATATTTTTCAACAACATACACTTTGCTTTCATAATAGTAGTAGCATAAAGCACTTGCTTTATGGAATTCAGACAACGAAATAGATTAACATTTAAGTTAATCTATTTTATTATTACATTTATTTCTTTTAAATACACACAAATAAATAAACCACCAATCCAACAAGTACTTAAAAGCTCATCACCTCAGTACCTGTCAGCGATGGGAATCGAACTCACGACCCTACGGAATAGAGGCAGACATGCTGACAACTACACCATCGGGCCCGTCATAAAACATAATATTACCTATAACTGCTATGCACGAAAGATAAAAAAGACCGATCGAGAGTGATAGTAATAACGTTGTTTATACAGGGGACGTTATTTCCCAACGCCATTAGCCGGGAAAGTCAATAAAGGGTTCTTTGCTCTCTCAAAGGGCCGTGGTATGTAATTGTGACGCCCGCTTTCAAAACGTATCATTTTGCCTCAATAAATAATAAATATCATTACTTATGTAAATACACACATCAAAAGTGTCTAGGGATCAAGAACATTTTTAGCTCTAAAACAAATGTAATTTATTTAAATCAAATCTAATCTTCTGGATTGGTCTTCTACCTAATTCCCCATGCCTGTATCAATGACTTATCACCACATTTTGAATAAATTATGAATGAATTCAGTTTTTGGAAATTATAATATTCTTGATTGTAATCTTCTGAATTGTACTTGATCTCTAGACACTTTTGATGTGTGTATTTTCGTCTGTGGTAATACTGGACGTGCACCACACATGTACAATAGCAGATAATTACTGTTATTAATGTAAGACGGGCCCGTTGGTGTAGTGGTCAGCATGTCTGCCTCTGCTC
>SJJU01010585.1:0-12305 GCA_012932125.1 Conopomorpha cramerella | reverse complement strand
GGTGTGTGTAATTTCGGAATTCACACGATAAAAAAATTGCAAGAGACAACATCGTGATGAAACCCGCACACCACAAGGTGTGTGAACCCTATAACGGCGATGGGCTCACCCCCTGTCACGTTGGGTTAAATACGCTCTGTGAACCGTGGGTACTTGCTTTAGCAAGTGCCTCTGCCTACTCCTCTTTGGGATTAAAGGCGTGAAGTGTATTTTTTTTTTTAAATTGCCCATAGATATATCCCATGCTAATCTGGGATGTAAATAAAATGCATCAGGTGTCTTTCTTCTTGGCATGTCGTAAGAGCCGACTATGGGATCTCAAGATCTATGTATTCACGCTATGAGCTAGCAACTTGTATCATAAAAAAGCCCATATTGGCGATTATGCTATATGAGGCCGAAAAGTCCTTGTGATTCTAAGGTTATGTTCCCCCTCTTTTTGGGAATTATGGACGTGAGTCACTCATAATCATCATCAGCCGCATGACGTCCACTGCTGGACGAGGGCCTCCCCCAATGATTTCCATAATCATTTGGGGAAAAATGGCAGGCGGATTGGCGATCGCAGTGGTGTTATGGTTTAACTCACAGTGAGCGCTGCTGCCTGTTCTCTGGAGAGTTCCCTCGGTCGCCTCTTGCGACCCCCCCGAGAAGGTAAACGTTGGGCTGGTGTAGTGACATATGTATTGTATTCGCCGTCACCCCATACTCATATTTGAAGAACCTGCACCTTCTTGAAGTCGCTTGAAAAGAAATTACAACGTTTTCCCAACTCCAGATGTGCCAGCCCTAAAGTCATACCCCGACACAAACTAAGCCTGCGGCGAGCGGCGTCAAAGCTTCGGTCCTGTACGTTTATTCTACCATTTATCCCGAACGCATACCAGAATTTGATCTCAATGCATATCGCTCTCTCTATCATCCCGCATTGTTGTGAACAAGATAGGGAGCACACAGTTGATATAAGAGAATTATACGAAATGTATGTACCATGAACAATTTTTACAACCTCGGACTTAACACGCTTGGAGGCAATTCCGATGCGGGTGCTCCGCCATTTTGGTAATATAAAAATTGCGTTCCTTTACACGCTGTAATAATGCTATTTTTAACACGCTTTTGTTATAAAATGTCTTTTTTATAAAAAAAACCCGGCCAAGTGCGACTCGGACTCGCGCATCGAGGGTTCCGCCGTACAAACCTATTTTTTCAGTTTAGAGGCAATAAGTGTTTGATATGAATTTCAATTTTAATATATCTACGCGTTCATGTGGAAAATAGTAGGTAGGTAGTAAGTTTATAATTATTAAAAAATATTTTGTGTCATGTAAGCAAAAATAATATTTTATGTAACTTTAAATTGATAATTTTCGCAATTTTTCCTTGATCTATTACCTTGATGTACTATATAACGTTGCTTCGTGCCGAATTTCAAGATTCTGAGTTCACGGGATGTATGGTTTTGATTTCCTAGCGTGTGACGGAAATTCGTCTAAGGTGTGGGTATTAACTGCTGTATCTTTTGATCGCGTTAACTTAGAAATTTGTTATTTTCACAGCTTAAAGGGACAATAGACCTAAGTATTTCATGTGAATTTCAGCTTGATACGTCCACACGTTCTTGAGATAAAGGGTCTTGACAGACAGACAGACAGACGGACAACAAAGTGATTGTATAAGGGTTCCGTTTTTTCCTTTTGAGGTACGGAACCCTAATAAAGTATACTGTACTCCTTTTATTCCTAAAGCTGGGTAGACAAATGCACTTGCTAAGCAAATGTCCATGGCTCACCAAGCGTAATAAATAAACCAAACTTTGACAGGGAGTGACTGTCACCAATAAATAAATAAATTATAAAGAGGGATATAAAATTCTCAAACTCATAAACTCCCTAACAAAATATTAAATTGTAACCTTTAAAACATAATAGCTTTGAAACTAATAGTTATATTATAGAAGAGGCTGTTACAGACTTCACTTCACGCTTAATAGAAGGGACAACCTACCTGCAACCGTAACTAAGTTTTTGCAAATAAATATTTCATATTTGATAAAGTACATGCATAAACTTCTTTGCATGTATACTCAAAGTGCCACTGAATCAGTCATTATTGAATATTACTAGCTGTCCCGGCAAACATTTGTTTTGCCATAATAAGTTGCCTTTGTATCCCGTGTATTGGGAGAAATACAACTGGTAGATGCATAAAAAATAGATAGTAGGCGATCTACTGAATACGCATATAAAATTTGGTAAACATTGGTAAAGCTGTTGGAGGAGTACGGTAACTAACATTGTGACATAGAAGTTTTATATATTAGTATAATTGACTAGTGGACACCCCGCGATTTCATTCGCGTAGGTTCAGTATTTCATACAAACTATAACATCCTCTATATAGCGACGCGACCAACAGGATCGGGGTAAAAAGTATCCTATGCCCGTCTCCCGGTTCTAAGCTACCTCCCCACCAATTTTCAACCAAATTGGTTCAGCCGTTCTTGAGTTATAAATAGTGTAACTAACACGATTTTCTTTTATATATATATAGATTATATAATTGTTATTGCCGTACGGTTGTACGTAGTGGTAATAACATTTCTGCGAATGATAATAGGGCCACCTATAAAATGTTACTACTACTGTCTTCTACTTACCAACATTATAAAAGTATATTAAATGCGAAGAACTCTTTGAGAGTCTAGAATAGTCTATGAGATGTTACAAATTACATTAAATTTTAGAAAAGTATGAAATATGTAAAAGTTGATGAAATACGTGATTGGCTGCTATGTCACGCCTCGTGGGACTAAGCTTGTTTCAACCAATCGCAGTGTCTGCTACGTCTTGTGATGTCTTTCTTGGAGCGCTTGGCCAGGGGGGCTGCTGTACCTAACCGTGTAACGTGTAAACGTTTTTTTAACAATTAACACCTAATGACCAAGTGGTCTCCAGGTAGATCACATCGCTGCTTAACATGAGGCAGGATGGTGGTAAAAAGCTTGTTCATTGTGTTTAAAAAAAAACAGCAGCCCCCCTGGCAAAGCGCTCCAAGAAAGACATGACAAGACGTAGCAGACACTGCGATTGGTTGAAACAAGCTTAGTCGCGCGAGGCGTGACATAGCAGCCAATCACGGCGCGTGTTTATTGTATGTCGTGTCTTTCTTGATGCGCTTGCCAGGCCTGCTGGTAGAACTCAGTAGTATCCATCTTATAAAAGAAAAAGTTGACAGACTGATTGATACATCTAATTAGTAATATTGTAACAAAATTGATTGATCAACACCTTACATACATATCTCAATAACTATGAATAATTTATTCATGAAACGACACAACCGTCGAGAATTAATCCAACAATAATCCAAGTAAGTACATAACGTAGGTAAATTTTAATTAGAATTTTAATGTTTCCGGTACTTGATACAAAATGATAAATGAACTGAGTATGAAATAATGCGCCTTGTGGTGACGGCGAATAGAATACATGTGTCACTACCCCAGCTCATAACATTTTCTGTCATGGAGGTCGTAAGAGACGACGTGGGAACTCTCCAGAGGACGGGCAGCAGCGCTCTCTGTGAGTTAAACCACAACACCACTGCTATCGCCAACCCGCCTGCCGAGCGTGGCGATTATTGGCATTTACCCTCAAATGATCATGGAAATCATTGGTGGAGGCCCTCGTCCATCAGTGGACGTCATGTGGCTGATGATGATGGAACAATAATAAAATACATAAAATCAAAAATCCAATGTCCAGCCCAAACCCTTGACTGTAGAAAGCTGAAATTTTGCAAATGGACAACCCCTTTTATGATGTTTACATGAGATACGAAAGAGTTTTTCACAATTAATTCAGCTCCTGTAAAAGGGAGGGTAGAAGTTTATAGGAGAATAACTTTCATTTAAGGACTTTGTTACGATGTGTGTTATTATGAAACAAAGTATATATAAATTAGGTTACCTGGAAGAAATCGCTCGGAGCGATAAGGGCGCCATTTGCAATCTTACCATTGTTAGTTTTACATTTTGTAATGTACAGTGTGCAATAAAGAGTTTATTCATTCATCATGATCCCTAGACACTTTTGATGTGTGTATATAAAAGACACGCCAGTAATTTTGCGTTTTTAATAAATATTTTCCAAAAGCGATATTTTCTAAAACTTTAGGTGAAATCTCCCGGTGTGGGAGCGCCTTAATATTTGTAATAAACATCGCATAAGCGCCTATTAAACAACTACCCACACATAAACACGGCCGGGAACACGCGCCATACTACGGGTACATACAGTTTTACTGCTAATTAGAGACACTTATATTTTGACCATTACTGCTTTTGTAATAAAGACTTTTATGTTATTTTCTCACCTTTACATTGTGCTTGATCGATCACATGCCTTTTTACTGTCTTGTCTTGAGAGACATGGTCGTTTTTTGACCATTTACTAGTGGACGCCCCGCGGTTTCATTTGCGTATTTTCAATATTTCATAAAAACTATAACATTCTATTTAGGGACGCGTCTCACAGGATAGGGATAAATAGTCATTTCTTAGGCTCCAAACTACCTGTATACCAAATTTAATTTAAATCGGTTCAGCAGTTTTGGCGTGAAAGCGAGATATACAGACAGATAGACCTATTTCCACATTTATAATATTAGTATAGATAGACTGACGGGCCCGTTGGTGTAGTGGTCAGCATGTTTGCCTCTGCTCCGGGTCGTGGGTTCGAGTCCCACCGCTGACAGGTATTTAGGTGATGAGCTTTTAAGTACTTGTTGGTTGTGTCTGGGTGTTTTATTTATATAAGTATGTAAAAAAAAAGTATTTAAGTAAATATATCTCGTTGTCTGATTTCCATAACACAAGTGCTTTAGCTACTTAACATGGGATGAGGCAATGTGTGTGTTGTTGATCAATTTTTTACTTAAATCAGGTATTTTAAGGTGAAATTGTATGTATGGCGACATCTGAACTTCAGTTGATTTGCATATAGCGTGTAAGTATATATATATACTTATATATAAGTATTTTTAAAATGTAGATCCTGACTCTAACAGGAATCACAGTGGTGGGAAAGTTGGTGGGAATATCCCGGAACAGAAGTTAAAAATTATCCAACGGCGTCTTAAAAGGTAGGAGTTCAAATGAGATCAGTACCTAGTAATTAGGGCTAAATGGCCGCGGGCCAAACAATTATCGCTTCGGGCATGCGTGAATGCGTTTAATTAGACATCGACTGCGGCGTGAAACGGAACGCCTCTGCGTCGCCGAATGACGTCACAAAAAGGCGGGAAGTCAAAACAATAAAAAAAAACGACAAACTTTTTTCTTTCTTCATAGACAATAGAGTTTCAGGCATAGACTTCTTTAAGGTGTTTAGCGATGTTTTAGGTCATGGTAAGGGTTTTACTTGAGGCGGTGTCGTTGTGGCATTGACTTGCTTTTCGGTTAATTATGTACCGATTCATTGAATTAAATTTCGGATAGAAATACAATTTTACTTTTGTTACGCCATTATTTATTACTTTTGGGGCCATGTCGTTTGTTGTCTACAGAAATTCTACAATACACTTCTATTGTCTTTGTATATTCCACAATACTTTTAACTATTTGCATTAACAAAACCACACAAGGAATTAGAAGCAATTAATGCAGTACATTATTGCATTTTATAACTCTTATATAAAACTTCTACTCAAGGAATGATCCTTCAGGATTCACAATACTGGCTTTGCCATTTTCGGGAATCGGGAATTTTCCACTTTGGTCCACGAGGTCTACTTTTTATTAAGTAGACTCCTTCATCTTTATTTAGGTACTCTATAAAGAATGGGGAATTTGAAATTTAGTAGGTAATTTCGTTGACATTTATCCACCCTAATACAGCTAGCGCCATCTGTCATAACTAAGAGAAACAAGGAGCACTTACGGAATGAAGACTATTTGGGCATCGAAAATGTTCAAAGTAACCCGAAGATATGAGACAGCTTCCAAAATAAAAGTTGAAGTATTAGATAAAGAATGACAAGCATTAAAAAAAATGATTCAGAGATACACCTGCAGCCCTAGCAAGGGCGTCAAGAAAGACAAGACATAGAACAAATACGCGCTGTGATTGGCTGCTATGTCACAGATCGTGCGACTCAGCTTGTTTCAACCAATCACAGTGCCTGATATGCCTTATCATGTCTTTCTCGCTTTGCTGGGGGGGGGGGGGGGGGGGGGCAGAATGCTGTTTAAGACTAAAATAAATACCCAAAACATCAAACACGTTGCTGTTTTCTATCGCTTCCGCTTCCTTACCTGAAAAAAAAACCAAACAAACATTAAAAAAAAGTTTACTCTGAAACACCAAAACTTACAGAATACTTCAAAAAAAAAAAAGAAACTCGCCAACGAAAGACAAATTGTCTCATTACGTTTGAGAAAAAAAAAACCGGTACGTTTGTAGTTACGAAAGACTATATGTAATTCCCTGTAGGAATGTAAATAGGTTACCGTTACATATAGAGCACACGGAAGGCGCGTGTCGGTAAACAAAGTTCCCCGGAGGATTACTAAATATACATTTACAGGTACTAATATTATAAAGAGGAAAGTTTGTGAGTGTGTTTGTTTCTTACTACTTCACGTCTAAACGTTTGGAGCGATTTCAATCGGGAATTTTCTTTGACGTTTTTCTGACAGATTTTCGGGCTAAGAATCATCATTATTTTTTTTAAGGAAACGCGCACTGACATGATATTAAATGTTTAAAACGGGTATTATAGTCAAGTAAGTCAGCTCGCGACCACGACACATGTAACTGTGTCGAAACGTCGGGCAAACAACGAAGGTAAGCTGAATGCTTATCTTTGGTTAATCTTCGCGTTATAATACCCCTTTTAAACATTTAATCATCATTACTGTCAAACTTTGTTTGTAAAATACGACAGTAATGACAGATCCCGAAAATCTGTCAGAAAAACGTCCAAGAAAATTCCCCATTGGTATGGAGTTAGCTGATATGTTGGCCCTAGATTAACACATCACAAAACAAAGTCGCCTCCCGCTGTCTGTCCCTATGCGGCCTTAGATCTTTAAAAGTACGCAACGGATTATCATGCGGTTTTCTTTAGAGGGAAACAAAAATATTCCTTTATACCGCAATATAACGGAAATCCACGCGGGCGAAGCTGCGGTCGGAAAGCTAGTGATATATAAATGCGAAAGTTTGTGCGAGTGTATGTTTGTTATTACATCACGTCTAAACGTTTGGAGTGATTTTAATAAAATTTGATATGGAGTTAGCTGACATGTTGGCCCTGGATTAACACATCAATAATATAAAACTATGTCGCCTCCCGCTGTTTCATCATCTGTATGCTTTAGATCTTGAAAACTACGCATCCGTATTCGGATTTCGTAAGTAGATAGAGTGATTCTTGAGGAAGGTTTATACGTATAACTAGTGGACTAGCGGTGGTTGTCCTGTCTTAACTCATCATCGTTTTCCTGCCCTTATCCCACACTAGGTGTGGTCGGCGCAACACGTTTCTTTTCGCCATTCATCTCTATTATTCGACATCTCTGCAGTTACACCTTTCACGCACATATCAGTTTTCACACAGTCCATCCATACCTTCTTTGGTCTCCCTCTTCCCTTGTATCCTTCCACATTCATACTCATCACTTTCCTTGTTACATGGTTTTCATCCCTTAACTATTAATATGAAATTAGTATAACCTCAAGGGTGGAATGTGTTCAGCAATGGATATATTTTTTTTCTCCATAAAACCTTCTGCTGTCGTTAATAAGCGCACAACAAAGAAAGAATCAGCGAAATCGGTCCACCCGTTTCTGAGTTACGCGGTTGTACCAACACATTTTGCGATTCATTTTTATATTATACATACGCATATATTAGCAGAGAAACACTGTTAACTCTTTCGGTGTCACATCCCGCCTGTCGATGTGATAATAGTAAAACTTGCTATTGTCTTAAGTCCACGAAAGTGTTAAGAATGTACATTGGCAAAACAACGTTTGCCGGGTCAAGTACACACATCAAAAGTGTCTAAGGATCAAGTACATTTTTAGCTCTAAAAAAAAATCGAATTTATTTAAACCATACCTAATCTCCTGGATTGGTCTCCTACCTAATTCCCCATGCCTGTATCAATGACTTATCACCACATTTTGAATAAATTATGAATGAATTCAGTTTTTGTTAAAATATATTCTTGATTGCAATCTTCTAAAATGTACTTGATCCCTAGACACTTTTGATGTGTGTAGTTGTACATAACAAACTGTAATCCATTAAGAATGCCTAAATTGGTATGTACATACATATGTATGAATAAAAGCACAAAATAATTATATTCAAGATGACAATGGAACAGTGTCTACTTATTGTTGTCTAATGTGTAATAAAAGGCGGCGGCGATGTAATGTTACATTGCGTATGCGCATATAAAAATATCACCAAACACAAAGAGGTGATATGCAACAAGTTTTTTTTTTATTACACTGCGTGTGAAAAGGATCCCAATATAAAAGGATTAAAAGGGTATAAAAGGACCTGGATAATTTTCGTCTCTATGCAAAATACCATCTCCAGGGGCAGAAAATTGATAATTTTGTATGGAAACGAAAATATATTTTGTTAATATCATTATCGCCATAGTAAGTTGTTCATATTGACGAGCACAACAACGTTTCTAAGACCATTGCTCGGGGTCACTGGCGTGCACACCATACAGGCAAAAAGACACTGCCTACCTTAGGATTTTGGCTACACGACCTAATAATAGAGTTATTAGTAGATCTTTTTTTATTGTACTCACGGTAGGTCCTGTGTTTTGTGGGTGAGTAGATATGTAGGTGCCTATATTTCATAATGACATAACCTATACATAGGTGTCAATCCTTCCTTGGGGATTACTGCCTACCTTGTTGTAAAAGCCAGTGCACGCCACTGGCTGCAATATACCCGGTGAACCCTATGAGTTAAATCTTTGCGCGTTTCATTAAAAAATGATATAAATTCCTTTGTCTCTAACAATAAAGCGAATTAATAATTTCTCTGTCTCTACATTGTAGTCGTAGACACAGCCCCTAATTTTCAGTCTTTGTTGAAAAGCATATAATATTGTCTGAAACGCGAACGTTACGGGCTATTCACATGTGCTATTGTGCTATTTGCCATCAATTGTCTCTGCCTAGCTCTTAGGGATACATGTGTGGTTGTTAAAGAATATTAATAATAATACACTCCACGCCTTTTAATCCCAAAGCGGGTTAGGCAGAGGCCCTTGCCCACGGTTCACGCGCGCGAATTTAACCCAACGAGACAGGGGTTGAGCCCATCGCCGTTATAGGGTTCACACACCTTGTGGTGTGCGGGTTTCATCACGATGTTGTCCTTCACCGTACGAGCGTTGCGTTGCGTACATACCCTCTGAAAGAGTCCCATTGGTACACGTGCTTGCAATTCTTATTGTGTTTGGTCTCAGATGCTAACCCTACTGGTACCGAGAATCCAATTTCAACTGTACGACAAAGTTTGCCTTCTCCTAGTAGGAACCAGTGGCGTGCAGTGGCTTTTGCGACAGGGTAGGCAGTAATCCCCACGGATTGACACATATGTATAGGTAACTTGTCTTTACGAAATACATATAGGCCCCTACCTATCTACTCACCCACAAAACGCAGGACCTTCGTTAGCCTATGTCGTGAGTACAACAACAAAAAGATCTAGCAATAACTCTATTATTAGGTCGGGTCGCCAAAATACTAAGGTAGGCAGTGTCTTTTTGCCTATATGGTGTGCACGCCACTGGTAAGAGACATATTGAGGGTGATAAGCGGCTTGCAATTCTCGTTGTGTTTGCTCTGAGATGCTAACCCTACTGGTACCGAGAATCAAATTTCAACTGTACGACAAAGTTTTCATTCTCCAAGTAGGAACAATAGACGGGAATAGCCCCCGGGTCCTGGTAGACGAGGCCCTTCCCGGGCGTGCCCTTGCTGGGCGCGACGCAATCGATAGCTTGAGTCATTCACCTTGAACCTGCGTTGAATGGACGCTTACTCAGTTACTTATTAGGAAGGAAGTATAGAAGTATTGTAGAATTAATAAAGAAATAAAGAGCGTCTGTGGTCCAGTTCGTCGGACCCTTGACTTGTAACCGGGAGGTCCCGGGTTCGAGTCCGGCTACTGGACGTGTACCAATGGGACTCCTTTTCAGAGCCTATGTACGCAACGCAACGCTCGTACGGTGAAGGACAAAATCGTGATGAAACCCGCACACCACAAGGTGTGTGAACCCTATAACGGCGATGGGCTCTACCCCTGTCACGTTGGGTTAAATACGCTTGGTGAACCGTGGGCATTTGCTTTAGCAAGTGCCTCTGCCTACCCCTCTTTGGGATTAAAGGCGTGAAGTGTATTTATTTTTTTATTTTTTTATAAAGAAAATAATACTCTATTGTACTTAATATAATATATGTAGTATTTATATGTTAATAATTAAGGATAAGGGTACGATGGGATTGTCATCATCACCCTAGTGATAAAAATCTTATAAATGGGAAAGTGAGTTTGTTTGTTTGTTTGTTCCGCTTTCACGCCGTAACTACTGAACCGATTGCTTTTAAATTTTGCATACGTAACGTTAGAAGTCCGGAATAAATAATAGGGTACTTTTTATCCAGGAAAAAAAAATATTCCCGAGGGAAACTTAGATTTTTCAGTAGGAATCATAAGTTTTCTTATAGTTGTCCTTTATACCGCAATATAACTGAAGTCCACGCGGGCGAAGCCGCGGGCGGAAAGCTAGTATAATATATGTATAGTATTTATATGTTACTAATTAAGGATAAGGGTACGATAGGACTATCATCATCGCCCTAGGGATAAAAATAACTAAATAAATAAGATAAAAAAAACGACTTTTAAACCCAAATTATATTTTTAACCTCGAAAGTATATTTCTTCTTCTATATTTTTATTTTTTATTTCTATACCGTCTATAATTACTATGTGGGATCCAAGACAGAAGGCTAGGTGTTATGGTTTAACTCACAGTGAGCGCTGCTGCCTGTTTTCTGGACAGTTCCCTCGGTCGCTTCTTACGACCCACACGAAGGGAAAAGCTAGGGTAGTGACACATGTATTCTATTCGCCCTCACCACACGGTTAATATGTTTTTTTAAACACAATGAACAAACATTTGGCCACCATCCTGCCTCATGTTAAGCAGCGTTGGTACCATACTGTATCCTTCTTATTCCTATGAGAATAGCAATATGACAGTAGTATGGCAAACTGTAGAAATAATTATTTAAATAAATATTTGTCGATTGGCATGTATTTAATTATAATAAGTAGAATGTAACAGTTAATCCAGTTGTAACAAAACACTATCGTGTGTCTGTCAATTAGACGTCTGTTTGGCTTCACGTTTCAATGTAATGTAATTTGATGAGTTTGAGGGGAGACAAATTTTTGGACGAAACAATTAATTATCTTTACGTCTTCTCGGAAAAAAAAACATAGGAAGGCACTTATTCATTTGTTACGACAAGGATCTTTTGGCACGTGAGGTTTGAATATTTTACTACTAGTGGAACGCTCCGATTTCACACGAGTGCAATGCTGATACTTCTAGTTCGTTTAATAATTCGATGAACGATTTGACACATGGAAATGTCACTTTGCAAAAGAATGAAAGTTATTAAAAAATATTTAATTTTCATACAAAAAGCAACGTCCGTACCAAATTTCAAGTGCCTACGTTTAGCCGTTTGGGCTGTGCGTTGATATGTCAGTCAGTCAGTCAGTCAGCTTTTCCTTTTGCTTGTATAGATACAAGCATATAATAAATACCAAGGAAACACTGTTAATAATGTACATTAACAAAACAACGTTTGCCGGGTTTAGTATTAAATTAATCACAAACCAACTTCACAATTCACAGCTAGAAAACTCACATCAAAAATTAACTGAACTAGACACCAACCACTGCAATGCAGCTACATTAAACCTTGGTTCAGAACAAAACAACTAGGCTACGCTGAGCTTCCGTCACATTTATATCAGTAAGTAATGACGTATCAGCTAAAATTGTAACCATATGCCGCCCTAGCAAGCGCGTCAAGAAAGACATGACATCTAAATACATATATAATAGGACTAGCTGTTCCACGCAATGTTACTCGCATCCTCCCGTTCCCTTGGAATTTCGGGATAAAAGTTAGCCTATGTTAATTTGAAAACGTAGCTTTCTTTTAGTGTAAGAATCATCA
>SJJU01010583.1:0-15465 GCA_012932125.1 Conopomorpha cramerella | reverse complement strand
ACCCCATCCTGCCTGATGTTAAGCAGCGATGTGGTCTACGATGGAGCACACTTGTTCATTAGGTACCTATTCACCCGCGACTTGAAGACATTCAGACTATACTGCGCAGGAAACACAGACTCCGGCAAGTCATTCCACGTCTTGGCGGTTCGCACTATGAAAGTAGACGCAAACCGTTTGGTTCGCGTAAATGGTTAATCCACCTGGTATGGATGACGTTTTGCGGTTCTCCTGGTTGTCCTATTGTAAAAATGCGATGAGGGTATTATAGAAGGTCTATATCGGGCAAATCGATCTCTAGCGAAAGAAGAGTGCATAACAGTACTATTAAACATGGTTCAATAAAGTAGCAGCGGCATCTTGCGTGTAATTTCAAGTCGGGTGAACAGTACCCTAATTATGCAGTCCATTGTGGATAGGATTAAGTCAGTTAGGAAATATGAATACTACGCATAGTTTTGGTAAGCCTTGTCTTATAAGCATACTAACAACTTGGACCTGTTAGTTGTGTGATAATAAACGAATTTGAATGCAAATGGAGAGCAACGGATACGGCGACAAAAAGTAATTTGTATGATGTTTGTTGTTAAAAATAGAGAAAAAAAATATGGAGAACGTAAAAACTGGATAGATACTTCTTCTTACTACTTAATGAAATTCTACATTCACACCTATGTAGCCATTAGACAAAGTAATAATATATACTATATATAATAAACAGATAGAATGTATGTCACATAATATACTATCTGACCCGGCGTTAATATTGTTTGCCAATTTACACTATTAACACATTAGCGGACAGTAAAATAGACACAATAGACCTTTTATTGTTATGACGCATATACGCGTTTACTGTCCGGGAAACAATTAATAGTGTTTCTCTGCTAATACTGTCGGAGTAGGCTGAGAATTATCAGACATGGTGTGGGCTTCGTGGGAAGTCAAGCAAATAGAAAGACTTTACTTACATTTCACATTTCAACTATACACTTTCACAACCAAATTACAGAATACACTTAGGTTATGCAAACAAAACGTGGACAATTCCAAGGCGCGTGTGCTAACATTGCTGTCGCCGGCAGGTGGCGCGTGCTTCCGTTTCGTTTTTCGTCTGTACTCATGACCGGATACAACATATATATGTATATATTTTCTTTACAACAACACACACATTACTTTCATCCTATGTTTAGTAGCTAAAGCACTTGTGTTATGTAATTAAGACAACGAAATATAATTACTTAAATACTTTTTTTCCCTTTTAAATACATTTAATTAAAACACCCATACATATCAAACATAACGTAAAGGCTCATCACCTAAATACCTGTCACAGCTGGGAGTAGAACCTTCATGCTGACCACTACACCAACGGGCCCGTATATGCATTATATTATTATCATGATATACAAAAATCTTCTTCCAGAATCAATTATTAAAGGGCTTAGCTTAAAAAAAATTGGCAGTAGATCGGCAGGTTACAAATATATTTTTTTAAAAAACGGTTTTTTTTTTATTACTATGAACAAGCGTTTGACCACCATCCTGCCTGATGTTAAGCAGCGATGTGGTCTACGATGGAGCACACTTGTTCAGTAGGTGCCTATCCACCCGCGACTTGAAGACCTCAAAAATATTTACCCAATGAACTGATTTGGATGATTCGTTATTTCAGGTTCACCCAGTCGAAAGTTTAAAACATAAAAAAATATACAGACGAATAGAAGACCGCCTCCGTTTTTTAGTAAGTCGGTTAATAATTATAACACTTCCATAATGGAAGTATCATATCACCGAAATCTTACGGTTACACAAGTCTTACTGAAAATTATGATTTTCCGTGTAACATAAGAAGCTAAGTTTCAGGAGATTGTATCGTAACATTAAGGATATCTCGTTTAATGAAATATTAACACGCTTGTTAATAAAGGGTGAGGTCAAAGCTATTCGGGACTGAGAACAATTGGCCATTAAATTGGTTCACAATGCTCTCCCTGTAAACATACAAAACACGACCCTATTAATATTATCATAGGAATCAGTTTCCCGTAGTTCGCGGAAGAATAGTCGTAGTGTATTTGTTAGATTTGTTTGTAGAGCGTTGTGAGAAATCCGCGTTGTACAATTTAAATTGGCTTCGATTGGAACAGACGTTGACTGTACATTTTCTTTTCTACTCATTTGTATTTTGTTATAGATCGTAGTAGTTCGTATTTCAGAGGTCGCTTGGCAATAAGAAGTATTGATCACTAACTGATGTTGCAAACGTTTTTTTGCCAATGTACATTATTAATAGTGCTTTTCGACTATTATATATGTATTAAAGATAAATAAACATTCCTAAAGGAAACCTCACCGAAATCCGTTGCGTAGTTTTAAAGATTATAAGCATACATAGGGTCTGACAGCGGGAGCCAAAGACATTTTCAAAATCATAATAATTTATTGTCATCATGTGTTACAAATATGGTCTTAAAAATACTGAAGTATTAATATGAAGCCCTGTAAGGGCATAGCGACATACGCTTAACTTTGCTTAAGCAATGTAATGCAACTTAAGTACATTAGCTTGGAATTAATAACAATATGTTGCTAAAACAAAATATCACATAGTTATAAAACTTGGTGACACCTTTTATAACAGTATTTAATTTTTTTTTAAAGTAATTATATTGACAGGATCGTGACAAGTGGTGGACCGCTGTCTCTGCCTACCCCTGTTGGAAACGCGCGTGATATATGTATTTACGATTATTAAAGTAACGGTCCAATTTAACAGCTAAATTACGGAAAAAATCCTCCCGTAGTAATCCAGGGGATGGTATAAAAGGCATTTTTGGGATAATGGCTTGTAATAATATTTTTTACCGCCACCTCACAATATTAAATACGTAATTTTACACAAAAATTAGGTACAACAATAATAAAAAATACGTTTTGTAGCTCATAAAAAAACATCTTTTACGAGATAGAAATAAGAGTCTTCCTCTAGGAAATCTGTTATAGACCTTACCAATAGTCGCACCCACGCACCCACAAAATACCTTGCGCACTTTTGGCATGCTGGAAGCCACCAAGAATATCTAACATTTTGTTTTAATGTTATCTACATTTAATGGGATGTAAAAGATCCATGTCCACTGAGAAATTCAGGGTGAAGAGTGACAAACTGGTTTAATTATTTAAGAAAATACACTACAATGCCTACCCCTAATGGGATTAAAGGCGTGAAGTGTATTATCTATACATAGTATAAAATGAAGTTGCGAAGGGCGCCCAAAATGTGTTTGTTACCTAGGATCTCAAAAACTACTATATCAATAGCTATGCGGTTTTCAATAATGGAAAGAAGACATTCCAGGGATTCTATAGGTGTATAATTTAGGTGTACCTACTTAAGAAATTATTAGAGTAATCGTAACAGTTATCAGACGGACGGAAGAAAACGAGCTTTTTGGAGGCTTGCATTGCGTGCGCTGCTGAAATAACTCAAAATACAGAATAACAATGTATGGGGGAATTATTCTTCTCAAAAAGTTCTATAAAAAAGTCTGTGATAGCATATGTCTATCCTTTAAGGTTTAGCCACAATAACGATTTTAGTGGTGTTCAAGTTTAATTTACGAAATATCTTATTTTTCAATTACTCGATGTTCCTACCGACATAGACCAATAAACATAAAACAAAATGCATATCAAATTAAAGCTGATGAAATGAGGATTCCGAATATATACATATTATCATAACACTTTTGTGTTAATATTAATACACAAGATGCATTTACAATGCCGAGGGCAGAGATGGCGGCGGCGGCGGCTGCGTTCCGTCGTTGTGTCAGTCGGTCAGTCCGTATAGCACGACAGTGGCGGCGAGTGGCGGCGCGCGGCGGCGGCGGTGGTGGGGGTGGGCTCATGTTGAGGTGCGCGACCCGAACGGGCAGACAACGTTGATTGTTGTGTCGAATTATAAATTTTCAGTGCGGCGCGGCGCTTCGTTTCAAGTTTACAATTGATTTTTAAAATTTAATTTATGTGATTCATTTTAAATAATAATTTTGTACAAAGAAACCTTGAATAGGTAAAAAATAGGTAGTTAAGTTTCGGTTAAAATAAATAAGTAGGTACTTAGGTATAAGAAAGGTATTTTCATTACTTACTGTAAATATTGATGTTAAAAATTTAATTATCTAATTAAAAAGTAAATAGATATAATATGTAGGTATGTATAGGTAGGTACTGTCAAAACATCGCATTCTTTATTGAAAATTGAAAAAAAAATACTGTAAATATCGATTTATAAAGCCTAAAAATTCATAAAAAAATCTTTACTTAACTAATTGATTCTTTTTAAGTAGGTACGTAACGTACGTCGATAAAAATGCCTCGGCGTAAACAAAATATAGGTCCACAGACTTCAAGAGCTAAACGAATGTGCGTATCTCGGGCAAATGAATCACAGGAAGAAAATGAAGCTAGGTTGACTAGAGAACGGGAAAGGCGTCGTCGTTTGCGTGGAGAATCAGTTTTGACCGCTGACGAAAACAGTGCACGTACAGTATCAGACATTCAAATGGACACTGCCACCACTGCTGCTGACCAAGAAAACATCCAAAATTCTACTGTCCTATGGATTAATAAAGAGTGTTCTGGCATGAATTATGAATCTACAATAGACTATAAAAATGATTCTTCTATATCCTTGGGGAGTTTAAATGTCATCTGCCAACATTGCTCTGCTTTAAACTGGAAAGACGAATCAAAAGGGTTTTGCTGTTTACAAGGAAAAATCAAAATTAATATGACTTCTACACCACCTGAACATTTACATTCGCTTCTAACGGGTGAACATCCATCACATTACATACACATAATAACTACATTCGGTCTTTGAAAACTGCCATCGAAAGTGTACCACAAAATGCTCCAAACTTCAATATTGTCATACACGCTGACAAAGTACCTGCCGGTGAACATCGTGGCCGCTATAACGTGCCTTCTACGAGTGAGGTAGCAGTTATTATAAGTGATCAGCAGTTTGATAGGCGAGACATCGTGATACATAGTCGGGATAATAATTTGCAAAGGATATCCGAAATTCATAGATCGTATGACGCCTTGCAATATCCTTTAATATTGTGTAGAGGGGAGGATGGGTACTCTATAAATATTCCCCAAGTAAATCCCAATGATGGATCCCGATTTCAAAAAACAGTCTCATGTACCTATGAATTATTATGCACATCTTATTATGACTAGACAAGATGCATTTAACACAATTCTCAGATTTGGTATGTTAACAAACCAATATTTAGTAGATATGTATGCTAAAATAGAATCAGAACGTTTATCGTACATTCGCAATAATCAAACTAAATTACGAGTTGAGAACTACGTCCATTTACAAGACGCACTACGAGGCAATGAACATAGTTCTGACATCGGACTACATAATTGAAGGCACTATTCTAACTGGCTGTGGTACTGGCGAAACTGTGTTAATTCCGAGAATACCGTTGATTCCCACCGATTTACCTTTCAATTTTAAAAGGGTTCAATTCCCTGTTAGACTCTGTTTTGGCATGACAATAAATAAGGCGCAAGGACAGACTCTCAACGTAGCTGGCATAGATTTAACTGGGCCATGCTTCAGTCACGTTGTACGTTATACGTTGCACTTTCTCGAGTCACTTCTAATAGAAACATTTTTGTTTTAACCAATGAGGGTAAAACAATTAATGTAGTATATAAAGAAATTTTTTGAATTTAATCTTCATTATAGTACGTCCATAATCAACCTACCAACCAACCAACCAACCAATTCTCTTACTCTCTTTAAAAAATAAAAAATATTTAAAGAAACTCAATTTTAAACTACCTACCGGTAATTTATTAGTTTTCCGTAATTAATAAAGAACCTAGGTCTGTCCATCTGTCAGATATAATAATTGGCAACTTATTGTCACTTTGAATTGGAAGGAGTTTCTATTTTCATAACCACAGCTGTAAAAGTCGAATATCCGAGCGAAGCCGGAACCGCGGGCTGCTAGTTATTATTAAAATACACTACACAGCTTTTAATCCCAAACTGAGGTAAGCAGAGGCAGGTACTAAGCAACTGCTTACGGTTCACCAAGTTTATTTAACCCATCGTGATTATTACGAATTAATATTATTAGAAAAGAAATGTGTGGCTGGTTTTCAGTAAATATGGTGACTTTTTATTGACAAGAACGTATAAAAGTAAGGAAAAAATAAACATTCTCAAAAGGCCGAGTTTGCAACAGTGATAGTGGATAAATACTATTAAATACATCGGGGATGTGATTTGTTTGATCACCAAGTGTCTCTGCCTACACAGATTTGGTTTTAAAGGCTTTAATAAAAGAAAAATAAATACACTTCACGCCTTTTAATCCCAAAGCGGGGTAGGCAGAGACACTTACTAAAGCAAATGCCCACGGTTCTCCAAGCGTATTTAACCCAACGTGACAGGAGGTGAGCCCATCGCCGTTATAGGGTTCACACACCTTGTGGTGTGCGGCTTTCATCACGATGTTGTCCTTCATCGTACGAGCGTTGCGTTGCGTACATAGGCTCTGAAAAAGTGTCCCATTGGTACACGTCCAGTAGCCGGACTCGAACCCGGACCTCCCGGTAACAAGTCAAGTATCCTATAATTACTTTTTTATTATATTCACAGAGTACGTGCAAACTCCACTAAAGTACTGCATCCAAGACAAGGCGCGGGTCAGCCGACGAGTGTACGGTGAATCCTGCCCAGTATTCTGCCCAGAACACTACCGCCCAATCTGCGCGTCCAGCAAAGTACGCGACTATTCATACAGGACATTCAAGAACGCGTGTTTCTTCGATATGCTCAACTGTCGAGGCTTTGACACTAATGAAGGTAAAATACGAACTTATCTGTATATTATGTGTATGAACTCAGCCGTGTGGTGACGGCGAATAGAATACATGTGTCACCACCCCAGCCCAACTTTTCCCGTCATGGGGGTCGTAAAAGACGACCGAGGGAGCTCTCCAGAGAACGGGCAGCAGCGCTCTCTGTGAGTTAAACCACAACAGCACTGCGATCGCCAACCCGCCTGCCAAGCGTGGCGATTACTGGCATTTCACCCCAAATGACGGATCTCATTGGGGGAGGCCCTCGTCCAGCAGTGGACGTTATGTGGCTGATGATGATGTGTATGAAACTCAAAAACCTGACTGATACATTTATCACTGACTCATCAACGTCTAGCAACCCTTGACCCTAGAAGGCTAAAATGTTGCGCAGTGCTTCCTTTTATGATTTCTACGTGAGATAAATAACTTAAAGAAAAAAGAACCGACTTCAACCACTCAAATTTGAACTGAAACAAATTTATATGGCACCAAACGGGAAGCACCAGTTTTCAAATAAAAAAAAACATCCAAGTCGGTTCACCCAGGCGAACGTTCTGAGGTAAAAAACATAAACATAAATACAGACGAATTGAGAACCTCCTCCTTTTTTGAAGTCGATTAAAAAGGATTTTGTTAAAAAACATCGCCTAAGGATGATCGAAGTATATACTTACTTAGTCGGGTTTGCTAGTCTCACATATTTTAAGCACATTATTGACCATCCAAATACTCATTGAGATAGTAAAAAATCAATGCCTATGATAATTCAACACTGACTCATCTACACCCAGCCTTTGACCCTAGAAAGCTGATTTTTTTCACAGGCGTACCTTTTATGTTGTCACGTGAGATAAGATTTTGAGAGAGAAGGATTTTTCTTAAATTCATCGCCTAAGGGGGGGTGGAAGTTGATATTTAGTCAGCCGCGTCTGCTAGTCTCACATATTTTAAGCATTTATATATTGATACGGACGTAGGGGGTACCGATAGAAAAATACACTATTACGAAAATCAAGAATTACACTTTATTCCGGCACTGTAATTACACAAACTAATTACAATCGTTAAACTAATACCGCTAATAAACACTTTTACAATCACACAATCACTTGTTATCTCTCTTGATGTTCACTATATCGCCGTTTAGTTGAAACTGTCCGCCGACTCGATCGTCGCTCTTTATATACCAACGGTACACAATCTGCAAGGCTGCACTGCTGACTGGCACAATGTACTTCTGGATCCAAACTGTCACTTTTACTAATAATTTGACAGTTTGGATCCAGATTTGCTCAAATACGCAGTAAGGGGCAGAAGATATTTTTTCTTACCCTTTCACTCCTGCATTTTTTTCATATCGTTGTCTCGTTTTATTCTAAACGTCAGTTTAGGATTGAAAGTCTACATGTTTTTGGTTTGAGGATGTAGTAATCTTGAGGCGCGTCTTTTTTTGACACTTGCCATTAAAGTCAGATAAAGCAATGCAACTTACCAGCTGGTAACCAGGTGGGTAGTGCTCGGTTTCCTTGCAGAGTACGCCTTGTATACACTTCACGCCTTTTAATCCCAAAGCGGGGTAGGCAGAGTCACTTGCTAAAGCAAATGCCCACGGTTCACCAAGCGTGACAGGGGGTGAGCCCATCGCCGTTCTAGGATTCACACATCTTGTGGTGTGCGGGTTTCATCACGATGTTGTCCTTCACCGTGCGAGCATTGCGTTGCGTACATAGGCTCTGTAGCCGGACTCGAACCCGCGACCTCCCGGTTACAAGTCAAGGATCCGACCAACTGAACCATAGACGCTCAATAGTATTTGTCGTCAATTAAGCCGGACTAAAATTAGGGATACAAGGGCCTTACTAATAATGGCGGAATTGTTATTTCGATGATACATACACAAAGCTCAACTTAACTTGTCAGTTGTATGTCAAATACGAAATAACCAGTTCAAGTAGACCTGTAATAACCGTTGTATAAGACAATGGTCATTAGTAAGTTGGTAAGTAATTGGCTCCTGAGCGCAACATTTCTGCGAAAGAGCTGTCCCAGTTCAAAGATTACAATCATCATCAGCCACATAACGTCCACTGCTGGACGAGGGCCTCCCCCAATGAGATCCGTCATTTGGGGTGAAATGCCAGTAATCGCCACGCTTGGGGCGGCGGGTTGTGATCGCAGTGGTGTTGTGGTTTAACTCACAGAGAGCGCTGCTGCCCGTTCTCTGGAGAACTCCCTCGGTCGCCTCTTACGACCCCCAAGACGGGAAAAGTTGAGCTGGGGTGGTGACACGTGTATTCTATTCGCCGTCACCACGAGAGTATGTAATCGGCGGCACAAGATTACATACATTACATTTTTTGTATTATCATTATCTCTTGTGTTGCCTTCCAAGCGTGGCTATTATCCCCAAATGATCATGGAAATCACCGGGGGAGGCCCTGGTCCAGCAGTGGATGTCATGTGGCTGATGATGATGATGATGATGGTCTATTGTGCACCACTGTGACTCCTTTAAGAGCTAAGATGTAAAAAAGAGGTTTTTAGTTCATAAA
The DNA here is from genome assembly GCA_012932125.1 of Conopomorpha cramerella. Lineage (NCBI taxonomy): Eukaryota > Metazoa > Arthropoda > Insecta > Lepidoptera > Gracillariidae > Conopomorpha > Conopomorpha cramerella. The sequence goes on along the minus strand of SJJU01010583.1, from coordinate 6,004 downwards.
TTCATATTAAAATGTATTAAAAATAAACAGTGCCTTAGTGTTTATCTCTCGCAGTTACAATATTGAGAGCTTCTGTGGTCCAGTTGGTCAGGTACTTGTAACCGGGAGGTTCGAGTCCGGCTACTGAACGTGTACCAATTGGACTCTTTTTCAGAACTTATGTACGCAACGCAACGCTCGTACGGATAACATCGTTATGAAACCCGCACACCACTAGGTGTGTGAACCCTATAACGGCGATGGGCTCACCCCCGATCACGTTGGCCTAAATACGCTCGGTGAACCGTGGGCATTTGCTTATTAAGCAAGTGCCTCTGCCTACCCCGGTTTGGGATTTAAAGGCGTGAAGTGTGTATATTTTTTTTCAATGCAACAAAAATGATTCATCTTCTTAATCTGATGCTAATCATCATCATGCCAGCTTACCGATGTCCACTGTTAGACATAGTCCTCCCTATTCTACATAATACGTAGATTTAGAAGTACAGTCGCGTGTATAAACATGTATGCACTGAGTAACATTTAAAAACCATCTTCTTATAGATGACTGATAGAAATGTTATGGTAATCTAGATCCTGTATTACAATGAAATAGGTCTTATAATCAAAGTAACAGTTGTTATTTGAAGAGAAAATGACTTAGAAAATATACTAGATGCGAACTGTACTGACTGTACTTCTAAATCTACATATTATTGTGTACATGATGCAGCAAATGGAAAATTGCCGCTAGTTGAATTATAATGTACGAAGAGCATCACGGGGGTCCTTTACCATGTTTTAACCAATGATTGATGACCGGTTTTGACAAGGGTATTCCTAGTAGAATACTACATGACACATTATGATATGCAGTTTACTCCGCAACGTTTGCCGTGTAATCAAATGTAAATTTAACTACTCATTTATCTATAGATCTGTACAACGATTAAGTGAACATGACTGAAAGATTTCGTAAATGCTGTATTCCACTACACCAGTTGTCAAGTCTGCTTAAGGCCGGATCCACACTATAAGGTCGATCACGGTTCGTTCGCGGTCCGATCGAAATTTCTTCAAGACTGATCGCGACTGGAATGGGATTCGACCGGAACGTGACTGTTACGGATAGTATGAATACACACATTGTTTTTCAAATGATATTTTATCAGAACGAGATCGGACCGCGAACGAACCGTGGGCAACCTTATGTGTGGATCCGGCCTAACTGTGAGGGGCAAATTATTTCTATTGCTGGTTTTTTTAACCCAAAGTTTACTGTTGTCTTAAAGTTTAGTGAAACGCCGATACCACTACCAGAAAGTGTAACAGGCACTTGGCCTTCTGAAGTGTACAACGTGCAAACACAATTTATTCGGAGGCAGGGAAAAAAATAACGATTTAAAATCATTGAATATTACATTTTCAGAGAACGGTCGCTGAATTTAAATTGCCAATAGATTTTTATAAAACTAACCAAGACGCTGTTAAAGGTTTTGTGAACACGAATAGAGGAATTCGTGTCAAATATTACCATATAGGTAGCATAGGGTTGTAGAATAATCTGACCGACTTTGAACGTATCAAAATATTTTCGTCCCACAAAAGTCAATCAGTAGGATGAGTTGAAACAAGTGAACTTTGACTTCCTTTCTTTTTATTTTATCGTGGATATGGATACCAAACGGGGACAGTGGCAGGGTTATGTGGGACTCGCACCCACTTAAACCCCATGTTGACAGCTCCCGCATTATTGCCGGGGCTCCCGGAACAGCCTGAGCCACTACGTCCAAGGGTCCAAGGGTGACACCAGCCGCGCTAAGCCTTCGCGTTCAGTCACCAGAATGGGGGTGATCAACGCAACCCCAGTTAATGATGTCGTACGGCATTACCAGGTTCACCACGGTACGCCGTCGCCACTCAGGGACCGTATTATGGGCGCGCGGATCCTCGCCCGCGTGAGCCCCTGTGCCCTTTTAGTCCTTCGATCCTTCAGAGAAACGTCGAGCATAGGCCTTTCGATAGCAGGCTGGGCAACTTTGAGCTTGTGACTTAACTGATGCCTAACCCAGCTGAATTCTTCTGTTTATATCGTCCTCGAAGTTATCTCTACCCAACTGCAATATCTCTCCAAGGTGCACATGTTTTTGAACAACTTCGAAAACGGTGCCGTGTACTGAAATCGGTTCCAGTAGAACATGGTCATTGAATATGTTTTATTTAAGTCCATCCGTAGGTCGATCCGTAGAGAAAAATCAGCTAGGTCATTGAACATCCGTTGAGAGTCCTGCAGCGTTTCTCTGCTGCTTTAGGCATGTTTTGTACATATAAACCTTCTTCAAGAACATATCTATTACGCAATACAACAACAAAATCCGTTGCGTAGTTTTAAAAACCTAAGCATAGGTACATAGAGATAGACAGTAGATGGCGACTTTGTTTATACTATGTATTGATCCATCAAAAAAGTGATCGTTTATATTTCTTCCAGACAATCTAATTTACACAAGATATGGAGCAACATGCCTAGCGTAAAGCAAAATAAACCATAAAGCACCCAAAATAGCCTTCATATCTACTTTTACATACGCCGTGTTTTAATACAAAACGGTACTATATTTTTTCAACTCAATCTACCACCGGACTACCGAAAAGCAAATTGAAAACAAAAATAACCACCGATATCAAAACGAAAAGTACTGACCTCTAGTAAAATATCCTAGGCTAGACATCGCGATTTCATTTCGAGCGGTAGAAACGAAATCACTGCGAATGAACGTTATCGAATAAAATTTCCATCTGAATCTGATAGATGCTCGAACTCCATTCTAGCGTTATTTCAAACAGCACCGCAGGTTTTCGTTTCAAATGAGGTCCTCGATATCGAAAAGCAAATAAAAAATTGAGAATTGATTAATTAGCACTCATAACTTGAGTTCTTTTAAGTACCTCTGTACTCAGTAGGCCACGTTTTCGTTCGGCCTCTTTCCTTTTCGGTTTAAATTCGATTTCTACGAATTTAAGAAATAATAATACAATTTAAATAGAAAAAAAAGACGAGAAGAGAACCTATTAGTAAAAGTATGCTTCATACCCCTTGTTAAAACGCTGTGTGAAACGTTACCAAAGTCATACCGAACGCTCAATTGTAGATTTATCGATTGAACAAAATATTGAGCATTTACAATACATAAATCTATTATACGCTTATAAATATGAATTACTGTTGAAGTGAATTACTGTTCGTTAGTCTCGCTAAAAATATAGAACGGCTGGACTGATTTGTCTATTTTTGGAAATGTGTATTTCTTCCAATAGACGGGGTTAAATCTTACTATGGCAAAACAAATGTTTCGATAAAAAGTCATTAGGCCGAAAATTTCATGGAAGTATTGTCTACAGTGTCATCATCATCAGGAGCCACATGACGTCTACTGCAGGACGAGGGCCTCCCCCAATGAATTCTATAACCATTTGGGGGGAAATGCTAATGATCGCCACGCTTGGGAAACGGGTTGGCGCTACGGGAGAGCGCTGCTGTCCGTTCTCTCGAGGGTTCCCTCGGTCGCCTCTTACGACCCCCACGGCGGGAAAAATTAGGTTGGGGTAGTGATATATGTATTCTATTCACCGTCACGACACGGCTAGAAAAATATTTAGAATAATTTTATCAACTTTATATTAATTATGTTCTGTGTCTACAGTAACAATTAGTCGAAATAACATTTCCTATGATTAACCGCGTTATTGTATATTCCCAGGTTACGTGGAAGTCCCGCTTCACTTCTGTCAAAGGCATGCAATGCTGAACATCTACCGGACAAAAGTCGTCTCCGCTAATCTCTTGGACACATTAGATTGAAATATAAAGAACAAAGTAGGATAAAAATACATGAATTGCAAAAAAAATGCATTGACGTACAATAATCGGCGTTTTTATTAATACACTATGAACAAGGTTCTACCATCCTGCCTGATGTTAAGCAGCGATGTGGTTTACGATACATCACACTTCTCCAATATGTACATATTTACCTGTGATTTTAAGACCTCCAGACTATACTGCGCAGGAAACACGGACTCCGGCAAGTCATTCCATTTCGTACTAAAGAAGTAGACGTAACCATTTATCCACCTGGTATGGATGACGTTTTGCCGTTCTTCTGGTTGTCTAAAAGCGTGCTGGAAATATCGGCTATGAGCCAGCAACTTGTAACTGAAGGTCCTTATTGACATCCTTAACTAACTCCTTATTACTAAAGGTGTGTACTACTGTGGCTGAAGGGTCCTTTTGATTCTAAGGCTCTGTCCACCCCCTTTTGATTATGGACATGATTCTATGTCTAAATCCATATACACAAAAATGTATTTATGTTCGTTAGTCTCGCTAAAACTCGAGAACGGCTGGATCGATTTGGTTAATTTTCTTCTTGAATTACACGTGGAAGTCCAGGAAAGGTTTAAAAGGTGTATTTCTTCTAATACACGAGGTAAAAATCTTTCTACGGAAAAATAATTGTTTTCCGGGACAGCCAGTGTAAAATAATATTTTAGGTTGGAAATTAGGCCGAAACATCTTGCAACAACTTCACTCAATATTAAAGAAGTCTAAGTCTTTTTTTTAGTGGCAATCTATCAGCTTGTGCCAATAATTTTTGCCAGTGTCGAGTGTAGGTAAGTAAAGTGGTAAAAATCGTCGTCAATCGTCAAAGTCTCATTAAAACGTGAGGGTGGACCATCACATTTCAATGCTGCGTGGAACATTACACGAGAATAACAATTTGATGAAATAGGAGTCTTCTCCTTTACCAGCACATTATTACACTAAATCCACATTAACACAATAATTGCAGCAACAAAATAATTTCACCTAGTATTTAGCTGTAAGCGTCTGATTGACAATTTGAGCAGTAATTAGTAGTGACATCTACGTCATAGAGGAAAATTAGTCTGAGAGAATCGATCCGAGAAAGAGAGACTTGTAACCCGCGGAGGTCGCGTGTTCAAGTCCGGCTTCTGGACGTGTACCAATGGGACTCTTCTTCAGAGCCTATGTACGCAACGCAACGCTCGTACGGCGAAGGACAACATCGTGATGAAACCCGCCCACCACAAAGTGTGTGAACCCTATAACGGCGAACCCTATAGTCACGTTGGTTAGATTCGCTTGGTGAACCGTGGGTATTTTAGCAAGTGCCTTTGCCTACCCTGCTTTATGATTAAAGGCGTGAAGTAGGAAAATGAGTTCAAAAATTTCTTATTCTTAATTGCTTTTCATATAGACTACACAAAACTACACACACACACTACAACATCAAAAAACAAAGTTAATATACCTAAAGAATATTAAGTAAACACATGAATTGTAAAGAATTACCAATTTGATTACAGTTAAATTAAGTAATGAATCATAACTGACATTAGACGATGTGTCGACATATAACAATATCTTTTGTGGTGTACCTCCAGCCCGACAAGGATCTTTTGAGCGCGTGGAAGTTGAATATTTAATGCAATTTCTCACAAGGGAGAAATGCAGGACTTCTCTCTTTCTTGGTTTTCCTATTTCACCGTTTTCAAGAGGTATTATTAGATATTGCGCCAAGTAAACATTTTAACCTTTAGCCTAATGACATTCAAATGAAATTCTACCTTAGAGTGATAGACCAAATTCTTGTCTGGCCGTGTACATGAGACAGTTACTGGCTCTATGAGAAAAAAAAATAAAAACAGTTTTCATGTACATTGTAGTTACTAAATGTTTGAGAAAGAAGATGCCTCTTAGTACAAAATTTCATCATATTTGTATCTAACGAGTAAAGCGTTCTGTAATAACGTAGGTTCGCGCACTGTATTTAATAAAAAAAGTTTTTTCATGCAAAATTTAATATTCCGTTGAAGCCTTCAGCCAATTTCGGTGTAGTAAAATTTTCATCATATGCCGAGCGAAAACAAAACTGAAATAGTAATAACAACAGTGGCTGTTGGAATAATTTTAGGTATTGTGTGCACTTCACATCTACCT
>SJJU01010582.1:0-19612 GCA_012932125.1 Conopomorpha cramerella | reverse complement strand
ATTTGTCACGTTCCTGACATACCCCTTTCGCTTCATCTACATTCATACACCTTTTCATACATGAGTACGAATATTGTATAAGTACCAATAGGCTTTTTTAAAGCCATAATCTTTATAATAAACCGGATAAATGCAGGATGGATGAAATGGAGACAGGTCTCTGGAATAATATGTGATAGGAGAATGTCCCTAACTTTGAAGGTCAAAATTTATAAAACTGTCATCATACCTGTCTTTATGTATGCATCTAAATGTTGGGGAACAAAGGTGATGGATGAAAGAAGAATACATGTGAGAGAATGTTACGATGGATATGTGGAGTTACTCGAATGGACAGGATTACGAATGAGTATTATAATAGGAAGCCTGAAAGTAGCACCAATGACAGAAAAGATTAGGAGTAACCGATTAAGATGTAATGGGCACGTCATGAGGATGGATGAAAACCATGTAACAAGGAAAGTGATGAGTACGAATGTGGAAGGATACAAGGGAAGAGGGAGACCTAAGAAGGTATGGATGGACTGTGAGAAAAATGGCACGTGCCTGAAAGGTATAACTGCTGCTGACGAATGACATAGATAAATGGCGAAAGGAAACGTGATAGGATAAGGGCAGGAAAATGATGAATGATAATCTTTATAATAATCTTCTGGATAATAAACTTCAGAGTTATACAAAGAGTAAATGAGGGAGAAATATTTCTAGCAGTGGACGTCACTGGGCTGATATCACGAATGAGCAAGTTATTAAATGTTTTATCGTTTGAACAGACAGAACAGTGTGCAAGATACACAATGTGACTATTGTCTTTAGTCCTTGCTAAACATAAGTATATAGGTACAAAGTAGGTGACATACACAGGAAAACAACAAGTAAATGAGTCATCCAAAGTCAAAACACGTAACAAACTCAAGGAACCAGTAAAGATAAACACAATTAATAGCCTTAAAAAGGGAAACCAGTTTTCTGATAAAGGGCAAGATAAAAATTGAATCATAGAATACATTGTCAATAACAGACATTGGAACATCCTACTAATATCATAAATTAAAATGTGAATTGATGTTTGTCCGTTTGTTACTTTTTTACTTAAAAACCACTGATTTTTATATAATAAACGGCGAGTAACACCGTCGGGATATATCGTATCGTCTCTCTCACATACATGCATCCCAAATTTGAAGCGTCTAACTTGAGCGGTTTATATTTTTCATATAAATTATTATACGTATTTTCCCGTTCATTCCTGTTTCCATGGGAATTTCTGGAATTCCTTTCTTAGTGCACCCCTACGGTACCTAAGCTATCTCCGTTCCAAATTTCAAATGCCTAAATTTAGCCGTTTGGGCTGTGCGTGTGATATGTCAGTCAGTCAGTTCCTTTTATATATTTAGATGACTAGTTGACTACCCACATCTCACCATAAGGACACAATAAAACTTTTAAATGAGACCATCGCCTGCGCTAGGTAGGTTTTTTTTTAACACAGCGTTGTAACATGTACAGATGTTATGTTAATTTCCTGATAATTGATGTTTTAATATCAAACTAACTGTGTGAATTCGTAGAATTTCATATAATGCATTAACTAATGAAATGAGGGACGTGTCAGATACGAATCAATACCTACAGTATTTTCCACTGCCTTTGTAAAAGTAATGGAAAACTACATTATTTATTCATATAGGAATATTAACCTTGTTGTCGTTGACGACGGTCACAATCGTCCTGAACCTTAATTAACAAGTAAGACGGCCATGATATAATAGACTTTATCGCGAAGGACTTAACGTCCAACTGAAATTTCGAACTTTGCACTTCCTCGGTTTTAGAGTTAGGAAAATAAATGTAGGTAAAGTACAACAATATAATTATGGTGTCTATATTTTTGTTACTCGGGAATTTGTACTTCGTAGTTTTGGTAACATAGTGACGTATGATTCTAATTAGGAAGTGGTCTAAGTGGTGACGTACAACAGTAACACATATACACGGTACAGTCAGCTAAGAAAATGCTCTACCACCCTAAGGCTTAGGTTTTCATGGTTTAGGCATTTTTTAAGCCTTGTGTGTGTGTCTCTTTCTTATTTATCATTTATTGGAGGACAGTGCAAAGATTTGAAATTTCACTTCGCTCTACCCATCGTTTCATGCAACAAATACCTCAATTAAACCATTGGATTTGACTATCCGCTCTGGTTGTCAGCTTTCTTTTTGTATACGTTATTATATTTCTGGAACGGAAATCAAACTCTCTGATTCTTGTTCAAAATCCTATTGTTTTGAATATTCGTTCATGATTCATCGAAACGAGTCATAAATACATACTTGATATCTCTAAAACACCGACATGAACGTGTCGATAAATTTATAGAACAATTTATAGTAGGTACCTAATTATAGTTTTATCGATCATCGTTATCTCCTTGATAATCCACTTATTTATGACTTAGCCGCGCGGTTTTACCCACATTTTATTCTGTTCCTGTTCGATAAAATACAGCCAATGTTATTCAGAGATAAGTAAAACTTTATTAGTGAAATAACATCGAAATATCCGTCCAATAGAGTTTGTATACGTAACACGGAAGAATATAAATATGTCTCTTTAGGTACTTATGTACAACGACTTGTAGTCAGTGGTGTTAACCGCTATTTTTTCCCGTTCCCGTGGAAATTTCGGAATGAAATATATGACTGTCCTATTCCAGATATACAGGGTGCTGCTTTAAATCCTTTAGTTAGCTCATTTTACTGAAAGGAAACATTCCTTTATATTTAAAAAGAAACAAAACTGCATTAAAACTTATTTTTAAATTTTGTTAATATCAGCCGGGAATCAAACCGACTAAAAATTTAAAATTAACCCTCGCTACGAATCGGTAGGCTTATTGTTTGGGATAAACTTTGTCTGATAAACCTATCTCCTCAGAAAAGTTTAGTCAAAATCATGTAACAGTTTAAGCGTAAAATCATTACAAAGAAACTTTCATACGAGTACATATTCATAAATACATGTGTACACACAATGTAATGTAACCCTTGTAAAAGGGCAAATATTGAACAGGGTGAAACTAGATCTCAATTGATCGATAAAAAATATAGGTATTTTATTAAGATTTTTACGGTCATACCTTTTTCTTTAGGCCGATCATAATTAACGAAAATATATATATCTGTTTTATTAATACGGCCTATTGCGGTAAAATAAAGACAGTAACGGTGTATGAGATACTGCCATTGTAGGAAAAACTGATTAATTGCTGTTCATATTATGTTAAAAAATATATATATATTTGTTTCGTCACTTCTTTCTTGAAGCGCTTTGCTAGGGAGCAGACGAGAGTTATTAAACATCCCGAGATAAGATATTTTTATTGTTTCACTTCAGTTGCGGCTGTGTCTGCGACCTCATGTGCAAGATCATCAGTTTGATCATCTCGCTGCTGTTCATCGTGGCTGTCGTGCTGCTCATCCTCTGGGCCGTAGGCGTCATCTTCACTAATGAGGGGGGGTAAGTTGTTTTTTTTTAATTCATCAGGAATATCGACCTTAGTTACTTTCAACTCAAAATTATTTAACTTAACTTAAAAACAAATTATTTACTTAGCTATTTAGGACTGTTGTCGTGTTTCTCCCAAGTGTTAGAGCTGTAGTAGTAATGTGCTCCCTTTTCCATACTTACGAGTAGATACACATTTGGACACGTAACGCCGATTTGACCTAATATTACAACCAACACAATCCCGAAAGATAGCGCAGAATGTTCCTGTGACATTCATAGGCTTCACAGAACGACCTTTGTTGTCCAAAGATTTTTGCTGATGTTACAGCTTTATTTTTCTCATGAAGTGTTCACTACAAAGGTATAAAATATATAGGTTTCTTTCTTTTCAAAAATGTTATTATGTTGTCTTTAAATAAGTTTTTCTATCGCAAGTATTTAGAGTGCATTTCCTCCAGATGACAGTAAAAAATCCTTGTTAATATTCACTATTAACAATATACACTGTAATATTAATTATGAACCCCACTATCATGTTTTGAATACTTATTGCTGCTTAGTTTTGTTTTAATTTAATGATCTCCTGAACTTTAATTATTTACATAAAATCATGATTAATCCATAACTCTTTTTGTTCTGTTACAGAAGTACCGGACTAGGACGCAAATCCTGGACGTAACGAAATGGTAGTACGCTTTGTTTCAAGTACTTTAACCTGAGAAGCAGTACACAGACCAGAAGTACTTTAATTTTCCACAAGAATACAGTTTAATATTTACTGGTGAAACTTAATTTGAAACTTGTTAGGAATGTATGGTGTGATTTGAGAATCACCAGAATTTTCATTTAAATAATTATACATTGTCATGTCATTCTTGTTCTATATAGGCTGTAGTGCCAAATGTCAGTGCAGTAATAATAGTTAAGATACTAACATAACTTTCAACTATGTGAAGAGTTACGGTCGACGAAAAAATATCTATTAATTTTGAAGTCTCGTCCTGTATGTCGACTTTTTCTGTGTCAAAATTAAATATCAATAAGGTAGGAGTTGTTATATTGCGATAAGTAAAAAATGAACCTTCTTGTCTAATAACATTCATTTGAATTTCAACCTTAAGATGGTAAACCAGAATCTTGGCCTTGGACTGTAGCTAATAGCTTGGCAAGCGTATTCCATCATAGGCTACATTGCATCGCTGCATAATACCAGAGAGAACGGTTGTCAAACGCTTGCATTCATGTGCAATACAAAAATACACAGATCTGCTTCTTGAAGTTATTTTAATAATTTTGGTCAGTTTAACAGGTAAATCCTTTTTTTTTACCTAGAACTTGACGTTGTGCAAAATTTTCTTTCACTATGAAAAGAAGGAGAGACGCTAACATCTGATTAAGATTTTCTGTAATAAAAACACTAGGTACTTAAAGACAATAACACTTTTTGTATTGTATAATCTATGTAATAAATAACGCCATTATAGTTTTTTTTTACTATTTTTTTGTTATTATATAAGTATATGATACACATATATATAAAATATTCTTATAATTCTGTTACTTTTAAACATTAATTGAATTAAGACTACAAATAAAATGGTGCATATACACATAAGACTTTCAATGAAGATATTGACGTTGTTCCTATTACATTATTTCTCTAATAAAATATAGGTATTTATTTACCAGAAGTATTTATTAGGCTAGAATTTCTTGCAGCTTACTTTATATATGTTTACTGGTTATACAATAAAATGAATTTCTGCTTCATCATATAAAAAAGGAAATTCAGGTGGTTTTATCACAAACAAAACGTGATTCAATTTTAGCTCTAATCCTAGTTGTTTCTTTCATCTAGTAAACATCAGAATGCGATAGCACGAGATTTTAGATGAGAAATAAAGATAAACCATGTTTCGTCCCCAATAAGGAACGAGCTTTCCAATCTTGGATATGCTCTTATAATTTATCTTCACATAATGTGCATTACGTAAATAGTACGAGCTGACTGCAAATAGATAATAGATTTCTGTTGACTAAACCACAATTACTACTTCGTTCAGTACATGCATTTAAAATAATTTTATATGCGGAAATATTTTCTAATAATAATAAAGCTTAATTGGAAATTAGGAAAATAACAGGTCTTCCTATACTTACAGAATCTGTAATTTAGTAATATTGTAATACATAAATTACTTTGAATATACGCCTGTTTTAACGACGCCTTTCTTATTAATAACGTCCACTTTAACTCCTTATCGAGATTCAATAAATATAATGCCTTTTTCATGTTTTATTTGATAATGACAGTTTTTCTGTTGAAGCCTCAGCAATAGCATGAATAACAAAAAAATACATTTCCCCAATTTCAATTGATATCATTATCGTTTAGATTTTCATAGCACAATGTCGTTCTACACAAGTGATTTTAATATGTCAACGTTAAATCCCACAAAAATCAGGAACGGATCACGTAACTTTTCAGTGATATTACAAAAAAACACAAAAGAATCCGTTCGTCGTTACTCGTCAGACTCTATCATACAGGCCGTGAAACCTTTTTCATACTACACTTCAATATTAGGTTTCCAATTGATCAGATTACGCGGGAATAAAATAATCAAAGTGAATATATTCAGTCGTGTGTATTCTATGGTTATAATTATTGCATTTTCATCGTTTTTGGCAGTAGTGAGGCCGGTCAGTTGGCGCGATACCAGAGCCGATGTCCCTTTGAACGTTCTCACTGTTCTTTACGGAGCTGGTCATCATATTGTGTTCCTGTTCTACTTGTTCGCGTTCTCTTTGAGGAACAATAGAATTAAACACCTCCTCATAGCCCTCGATGATATTGACAAACATTTCCGGTGTTCGGGAATGTCTTACAACAAAATGAGAGCAACGTGCATATTCTTCGTCCTACTACCTCTGTCACAGTTCTCTTCTATATTCTTAGTGAGGAAGTTCTATGTAGCTAACCTTGGCGTTCTGATCTTAATACTTATAACATTGACACATGGAGCCATCATTTACTTCTATATCACTAGCTTTTACATTAGGTTCGTCATATTTAATCGTTTGGTGGAGCATAAAATTCGCAAACGTGACGCTTTGCAGAACAACTGGTCGATTAAATTGAATTTTCTTCAACGTCTCAAAAATGTATGGGATTTTATCAATATTGTAATGAACGTTGCTACGTATCGTACCAAGTAGATTGTATACATATTTGTATTCATTGTTTTAGAAATTAAGGATCTGCAATGTCACGAATAGTCACTACTGCTGGTTTGAATTCATGCAAATATACGACAAAATTGCCGACTTTATGTACTTGTTCAACAAAATATTTGGGACGTCCGTAAGTATGACTATTGAAGCATTAGAATTAGTCATTTATTTACATAGCGATAGTAACGTAATAAATAAACAATACGTAATTTCTATCTTATCAACTACTTCAGATACTATCGATGTTCGCTTCGTGGCTCCTTTGTACTCTCCTCACAATATGTCGCTCATTGTCACCATCCTTAAAAGTAAGTATACCTAATAGTAATAAAGACTAGTATACAGGTCGGAGAATAGACATTTTCATTAAACACTATTAATTATGCTTAGATTAAAAATCCCTAACAAATTTTTTAATAACGATAATTCGTTACATTGATTATGGGCATTAACTTTATGATTAATTTATTTGAAACAACGTACTTTGAAGTATCCGAACCACATCAGACTTACTAAAAGGGGTCAAAACAATATACACTAAATAGTTGCTCGTGTTATATGCCCCATCCTGCATATTATGTGCATAGAAAGAGAAACGTGGTAAGGGGCATCTGTTAAGTACGTGTTCACACATTTTACATGTGTTAAAGAAACCAATGGGCATGTAACTCAGGAGAAAGTAGGTAATAGAGAACAATAACTCTTCTAACTCACAGCTCAAAGGCCAGTGATATTTGGAGTGAAAGAGTCAGTAAAAACATAGAACAATAAAATCGCCAATCCTTGCAATGGGTCTACACAAGCCCAAATTTTATGGTGCCGTCAAGTTACCTGAAATACATGACCCAAAATATGTCCAAACGTTCTGTCCACTCCCATGAAATTAACAGACGTGAGTTTTCTAATGAAGGAAGAGTGTAAACAGCGTTATTGTCTGAGATTTATTCATATATTTTCGTGCTACTTGATGCTTTGACTTAGACGGCGAGACAATATGCACGTATTTTGGTATATACAATGAAAAAATGCCAAAGCATAATACAAACTGAAGTGTTTTCTTTTTTCTTTAAAATTATTTTGTTTATCAATTGAGTTATCTACACCGTCATTTCCAGTATTCAGAACTGTACATTAGCGATATGCTTTTGTACACATACATGAACGCCCCGCCCTTCTTCCTCGCTGTCATGTGTGAGCTCATCGTGAAACAATGGACCCGAACTAAACTTCTCATTATGAAGGAAATGAGCAAAGAAGATTTAGGTGAGTCTTCTTTTCCCTAAATTCACTTTAAGCCTTCATTTTCGCGTTGGAAAAGTAGACTACTAAAGTAGACAGAGGTATTTGCTAAGGTACCAAGCTTATTTAACTCAGCAAGCGTGACAAGGGTTCGCACACCATGTGATATGTATGCGGATTTCATCACTTTGTTTTCCTTCTTTTACTGTACTTACTTGTACTTTTTAAGTTTTGTCGATTTTTAGGTTACCTGGGAGAAATGGCCCCGAGTGATAAGGTAGAGGGTGCATTCGTTAATTCATTCACTTTCGAATTATATACTGGTTTATAAAGGTTATTGGCGAATTCTACACAATAAACTTTAAAAGCTAAACTAGTATTAATGGCCTGCTCATATTTGTATTTTGCTGAATATTCTGCAATATTTGGAAAATCTCAAATAATGTATCCATAATTGATCCGTAACCATTATGTTAACATTGTCCAATAGCTACGAGTATATTGGATTGCCACGAACTCATAGGTTAACAAATTCCGGTTTATCAGAAAAAATATGAAACTATCATACATAATCTTGGGACAGGAGGCACCCTATCATTAAGACCCGTACTCTGAAAGAATAATCAGTAGATACTCAAGTATCGTCTGAGGACAGTTTTACATAAATAGAGCGAGACAAACGGTACTTCAGTAGAGATCGTCGTAGTATAAAAAACCCTTGAGGTAGAAATTATTAACGGGAACGTAATTCCCCATATATTTTTCTTATGTTGCAGATGAGTCATACTACAACCAACTGGAGATGATGCTGGAACTGGTACAGAGCCGGAAGCAAGAGATCTCGACCAACGTGTTCCCAGTGAACCTGTCTGTAGTGCTCGCATTCGCTGGACGAGCTATCTCATACGTAGTCCTTATGATACAGCACTTTTATTTACACAGCATCAACAAATATCATACTACTTAGATTACTTGTTTAGCCAGCAACAACTTATTTAAGTTTTTCACTGGTTAAGGAACCTAATCCGAGAAACACGAGAAACATTTCATTTACCTAATCCAAATTGAACTAATGCAAATCACTTAGGTCCCCAAACCTAAGCTAATAACCTGTTATTGTGTGTGTGTTGTAACATTTTTAGTTTATTTTACACAAACTACCGTAGTGAAAAATGGGTCGAAGTTTATATGACTCCCGATAAGATATGAACCTAAAGCACACGTCGTTCCACTGACGCAAAGCTAAATCTTACTTTTAGCTAACTAGAAATATTACTTCTACCCACGAGAATCGCTATGGAACTAGTGCTCTTCGATTCCATAGGTATTTAAACGATAAATCCAAGTCACAGAACTCGCTGATTTATAAGGAGCTGTGTCTAAACCAAGGGAACCAGAAGATCCTTTGGAGATAATTCCCCACCCTTAAGCGCCAGAGAAGGTTACCACATCGCTTGCTACTGTACCAGCTACGGAGAATATATCCAAGAGCATTTCCACAAATTATATAATGTGTAATTAGCAAGCACGAAGGATATTAAAATTTAATATTACATGGTCATATATTACAAATTATAGTATGAGTATGTCAAATTATAAATGTACAATTTATTACTTTTAAAATGGACAGAGTAATATGAACACAATAAAAATATAAATAATGGTCAGTCTGTTTTATTGTCAATCTTAGTCACTGTCTCGATATGTCTCTATTTCTTGCCATAGGTAAGAAATAAAACGTTAGTTATAATATTCTGTATGATGCATCCTTTGCATCGCATTCGCTCATACATAATCAATTGAAATAAATGTATTCCACTTAGATACGAGTTGTTAGTAAGCAGTGATAAGCTGATAAGCTTGGTCACCACTCAGGCAATGTTTAGTATTACTTGAAGTGAAGAATAGCGAGCTACTTTCATAATGCGTAAGAAATTGTTTAATTTTTTTTATTCATAAATAATTTCTGTTTGAAGCAGTGTAAATATTTTACAGATTAAGTAACATCTGATTCATACCTAAATTAGTATGTGCGTAAATATCAAATCGTGGGTTTGCTGATTATCTCATTCACTATAACAAAAGTTAGATAATGTGTTAGTAAGTTTATCAGTGTTTTGTACAATTCTATCTACTGAGATTTCCTAAACCTGTGCAATGACAAAACAGTTTGAACGTAGCACATATTTTTATTAGTATGGGGAACAAATTTAAATGTTTATATAATCATAGGCACATAACGTCCACTGCTGCAATGATCCGTCATTTGGGGGGAACTACCCATAATCGACACGCTTGGCAGGTGGGTTGGCGACCGCAGTGTATTTGTAACACTCCCAGAGAGTGCTGCTGCCCGTCCTCTGGAGAGTTCTCTCGGTCCCCTCTTACGACCACCACGTCGAGAAAATTAGGCTCGGGAAATTTGTTTACATAGCAGTATTGAATTTTGTGGATTAGGATAAAATTCAAACTTTCATCTGAAATAGTTCGATCACA
Organism: Conopomorpha cramerella; assembly: GCA_012932125.1. Taxonomy (NCBI): domain Eukaryota; kingdom Metazoa; phylum Arthropoda; class Insecta; order Lepidoptera; family Gracillariidae; genus Conopomorpha; species Conopomorpha cramerella. The sequence continues at coordinate 9,135 of SJJU01010582.1, read as the reverse complement.
TCTATCTAATCAGCGCTTTGCTGATTAAAACTACAATCTAAGTATAACAGACATGATTCAGAAGTAATTCACGGTCGCTATTAACAAAACACTGGGCTACGTACACATAGAATAAACAGAGCACATTCGTTTTTATTTCTAAATATTACGTATATTTAGAAATAAAAACTATTATCATATTATAATGTGGACGTCTAACAACATCATTACACAACAGTTTTCCTTTTGCAAATTATTATTAATATTTTTTTAATTTATATAACATTTCATTTACCAGTTAAGGGTGGTCCTGGAAAGCCACTTTTCAGTGACAAAAAGGTGTTCAACCCTAATAAAGAAAAGACTAAACCAAAACCGCCTACTGGACCAATAACCAACCCAGGGAAAATGTTGGCGCCAGTTGTCAAACCAAAAGTAGTGGCTACAGCGAACCCACTTCAAAATGCTTCGACGGGAACACTACCATCATCATCGCCTGAACAACCGACGCCATCGCTGAGGCCCACTCCTGTAGCTAACAACCCTAAGGGTCCACTTCCAAAGCTGACTGGCTATGTTAAACCAAAACATAAAACCAGCACTGCAACCAAAACAACAGAACCTAGTGAGTTTCAAACGCTTCGCAATTGCTCTGCTTTTCCATCAATTTTGACACTTTAACCGATCCTAGATTTTTCACTTTAGCAGTGAAACCCTTTGCTCTTTGATACTTGATCAACGTTCGAAAAAATGTTGTTTGAAAATCCTTGTGTTTTTCTTTTCATTTCCCGATGGTGAAGGGTGTTTTTCTCTTATATACCTACATACCTATTCCGCAGTCCTCCAAAAAAAAAGAATGTGCAAAACTTCAACATTCGTTAGCCAGCCCCACTCATACTACATTTCTGTGCTCACTAAATTCTGTGTTCATAGTTCAAATTGGGGGTAGAGTTTTTGTAATGTTTGATGGCAGGCGAATATAGAATTATTCAACTTGTTCGTGACTCCAGCCATTTGCAGCGGCTTTCATACTTCCGCGGTTTAGATGGCTTATTCCGAAGTTAAGTTTATGACGGTATAACACGCCTTTAATAAGTTAAAGGGGTGCCATATTGTGTTAGATAGATAAGCAAATTTGTGCATCACATTTCCGCATAAATAACAGAGGAATAGCAAAATATATACATTTAAGTAACTAAATTAAAATTTATTTGGACAAAATTTTAAAGTAGAAATATGATATAATCCAGCAATATTTGCACGATGCACAAAAACACTGAAACAGAATCATATCAACATAATAATATCAGGAACACAGCTTAAATCCAAATATAAATTAGCATAACGTTAATTTCGTTATCCTTTCTGGAGCAATATGAATTCATTTTACGTAGCAACCATTTCCTGGCGGGAAATTCAGAATGAAAGAACTCCCTTTTCACATTGTCCGATTTTAGCAGCAACAATGTAATCGTATGTAATTTTTTTATAGATAAAATTCTTCATTCATTACGTTGCGATCTTATACCACATTATCATGCCTACTAACCTTTTTCAACAATGCGTTTGTTTTATTCAGTGAGCTTGACCAGCAATAAAGAATATACTCGTCATTCAATATAATGTTACAGCTTTGAAATATTTTCCACCGTTAACAAAAAAATAATATGAATCCAAACCTTTGTTCTCTTGGATATTATTATTTTTGTAGAGCTGAAGAATAATAACAAGTATTTTTTTTTTAATCACCATGAACAAGCGTTTGACGTATACATTTTTTCTTTATATTTCTGGTCTGGCTATAAGGGTACTGGTTTATCATCCATGTCTGCTTGTCGTTTAAGTGTGACAGCCTAGCGCGCAACACCCACTACATTTAGAGCATAATATACTCGTAATAAACATAATACAGCATATTAGCCGTAGAAACGATGACCGATGTTAGGGCAAATGAGATCTCACGTGCAGACCGCGTCTCGGAAAACGGAGTGTTGACGCCCTCAGGCAAGGTGGACTGGCTGGGAGGAAGTGGACGCGAGAAGTCAAAAACAGACCACAGTGGCGTGCAATTTGAGAGACCTATGTCCAGCAACTCAAATATACAATAAGGGGCTTGCAACAGGGGCAAAAACTTTGATGATAGACATTTTCAGTTACCATTATTCCTAGTAGTGTAAAACGTTTGCAATCGATTCAATTGAATTGAAAAAAGAAGGGTCTAGTATAACAAATTTTATCACTCAAGCAATGGACGTTCATTTTACCCTCTTCACTGACATTTAGTTGACATGATATTAGTTACATTCAATAAGAGTATTAAACTTATTCCGTTAAACTCAATTTATTCCGAAACAACTTACTTTAAATTATCTGGACCTCTCTATTACTATGTATAATAAGTGGCATATTAATGCCTGCACTAACTAATTTCTTTTGATTGCTAAACGTTAGGAAGAGATATCATACCAGTTTAGTTCAAAACTAAAGACCTCGCATTCATATAGTTAGAACGGCGTTAGTGCACTGGTCTCATAACTTGGTCGAATTTACGTAAAATACGGGACGCTAATTACGACAAACCAATCTAAGTTGATATACGTCAACTACTTATTCCACGTTTTGACTTTTTAATTAATTAATACGACGGTGAGTTTTGTAAGAAAGTTGTAAAACAGTTTTCTATACTAATATTATAAAGAGGAAAGATTTGTTTGTTTGTTTGTATTGAATAGGCTCCGAAATTACTGAACGGATTTTGATGATTCTTACACTAAAAGAAAGCTACTAGTACTAGTTTTTCCAAATGAACATAGGCTACTTTTTATCCCGAAATTCCAACGGGAACGGGTTGATATTATTATATAAAACAGGAAAGAATTGTATGGATGGATGTTTGTAACGAATAAAAGCTACTTGACGAAGGAACAAAAAGGGTGCGAGTAACACCGCTTGGCACAGCTAGTCATTTCATAAAAAAGTACACATTTGCAGCAGTATCCTGGGAACTAGTCACCCCTCAGTCGGCGATTCGATACTCAGACCGTGCTGTGGTTGGTGGCCACGAAGGATGGGACGGTAGTCCACTGTGGGTCATCCGATCCAGACAAGGTCGAGATGTGGTGCCAGGGAAGTTCGCTGCGAAGCACAGCGTCGCTTACGTACCCTTCGACGGGAAAGAGATGGAAGTGCAGAATATTGAGGTTATTTTTTTTCAATGGGATTATTTTAGAACTTTGTTTTTTTTTTAGTTATGCCTTGGCCAGCTAGAAATCTATATTCTGGACATATAGTTCCCAAGCTGAAAGGTAGACAGGATATTTTCATGGACTGATGCATTCACCGCATAAAAAGCAAAGTAATGGATTATCAAATTATTGTTTAATAACACATGACTGAAGTTTCATCGAAAACATGTAGATTAGATTTTTGAAGGGTAAAAAATATTTGTTTCTTACATATGACGCGTTGGTGCAATCAGCATACAAAATGAATCATTATGCAAGACGCAACGTTCGTTAGATAGAGCCTGATACTTGTTGGTGATAAGGGCACCAGCCTCTGGGCTGGGGTTGCGGGTTCGAATCCCGATTCAGTGACAAGCTATATTCATGTTTGGCACCAGTCCTAGTTTATTTTAGGGCCAAGTGAACATGTGAAATAATATCCCACGGTAGGGTATTCATATACGCAGTCACTATAGGATTACGTTTAAAAATATCTATATATCTACAGGTGCTATGTGCGCCACCAGGTCATACCAAATGGGTAGCCGCAAGCGAGGGTTCCGTGCCTCCTGGTGCCATTCACGCAGGTCACACAATGACTGGCGAAGTGCTCTACGTAGGCCGCGTCCAGCATGAGAAGTCACTCACTCCTGGAAAGGTACGTCTTATCCAGATCATCATAATTATTAACCCCCTTACCAATAAACGCGTTGTCACTTATACAACGGTTATTACAGGTCTACTTGAACTGGTGATTCCGTATTTGACATATAACTGACAAGTTAAGTTGAGCTTTGTGTATCTTCGAAATAGGAATTCCGCCATTATTAGTAAGGCCCTAAGTTACTATTTTATGTCATGTACTAGCGTTGATGTTGATCACTCCAAATCGACAAAGAATGGGGAATTAAAAAAAATACACTTCACGCCTTTTAATCCCAAAGCGGGGTAGGCAGGGGCACTTGCTAAAGCAAATGCCCACGGTTCACCAAGCGTATTTAACCCAACGTGACAGGGGGTGAGCCCATCGCCGTTGACAGGGGGTGAATTTTCAAACTCCAAAAATTGCTTATCTAGATGTCGCTAGTAGATGTCCAGGGGGACTTATGTCAGTTGTATTTTAGTACAGTTTTTTAATAATTGGGTAATTTATTCAAACTTCAGACTCAGTAACATGTAAACAAACGACAAAGAAATTAACTGTCACCTTCAATACTGACCGCTTGAAGTTAGTCATTTCCTTGACTTTTATCCCCCTACTAAAGCTAGCGCCATCTGTCATAACTAAGAGAAACAAGGGCACTGAAAATTCCCCACTAAGAAAATGTAATGTGGCGCCATCTGTTTGAAAAGCGATGCACTGCACAGTAGTTTACTAAGCATTTTTCAAGGAATGGTTACCTTAGGGATAAGCAGTGGCGTGCCGTGAAATTTTCATCAGGGTAAGCTGTCTCCTATGAGTAGGTACATACGACACTAAAATAACATTAAGTAGGTACCAATTTTGTGCCAGACCACAAAATATTTCAATAGAAGATCACAACATCAATCACTAGTTTAGCAAAATTAATATCTAATTACGTTACTTCCCAAAGTTTTGCTAAGCAGCTGATTCAGGCGCTGTATGCCAGAAACAGAACTGAACAGATCGTTGTGGAATGTAGATGCCTTCCTCTTCCCAAAGCACTAAATACCTTAGTCTGCCTAACTAAGTAAATACACTAAAAAAACAATAAACAACCTCATAATACCTTGTGTTTGCTCCAAGTTCAAATAAAAACAATCCCGGCGAAATTCGTCCGCGACTCTGCACTTTTCCCTCATATTTAGTTCAGAGAATCGACCCACATTTGTAAATAAACACTTTTATACACATCACTTTCACACCTTAGTCTCCACTTTTGTCTAATTTAATTATTAAAATAGGCGCGAATGAACGTACATAACCTAAAACAATGCGCTCCATTGTAAATAAACAATACTTGCAATGCAATATGTCAACATGGCCGGCAACATCTCTCTCGCTCGCTCACACATACACTTTTTCTCTGTCGCACATATTTACGCACTGTCATAGCATTCTAGCCCTTATTATTCCAATAATGTATGAAAAAACGCGGAAGAAGCTGCGCTTACGCTGTGGCGTAATTTTCTCCATATTTTTCATAGTAACGCTCCGCGCTAATAGACCGAGGTGAAAGGTATGTATACAGAGAAAGAGAAAAAATAGGAAGCTTGAGGTCTAGCAGCTTCCCCGGGCTAGACGATGCAACGAAGCGGCAACGTCCCATGAATTCGTTTTCGTTGATGCGCTAAATACTATGTTTTGATTGGTTGAGGCGAAATTTGTGTTACCTATCGATGGAACGATGAGGCAACATTGCACGAATTTGTTTTCGTTGACACGCGGAATAATAGATTAATGAGAGATTAGTGTTTTGATTGGTCTAGAAAGAATTTGTGTTTTCGATGCACATTTTAAATAACCGAAAGTCTGTTATTGATAAATTGCCTAATTTACAGTACCTACGTGACGACTAAATGTGTTATAGATACCTAACTACGCTAATTGTTTTAGTCAATTTGCCAGGGTATGCAGAGCTTATTTGCTTCTATGGACGTACCGCCCCTGGGGATAAGTGGGATGTAAACAGTCGCGCGATGTTTAACTCTGCGTACAGATGGTACTCTAGTCGCGGGACATAGAAACATAGATAATCTCATGTTCATAACCCCTAGTGGTTCAGGTATTTCTTTGATGTGTAGTTTCTGCTTAAGTCACAATTGGAAATTGCATGCTTTTTTTAACCGACTTCAAAAAAAATGGAGGAAATTCTCAATTCGTCTGTATTTTTTTTATTTTAATTTATTAATTTGCATCAGACAGAAATCCATATTTGTTAGTAAGGTACATAATTTTTTGTAATAAAATAAAACTATACAGAACAAAACTATTGCTTCCCGTTTGGTCCCATATAAATTTGGTTCAGGTCCGACAATTGCATCCACGAGAAAACCACATATATGTCAAATTTTACTAGTTGAAGTCAGTTCTTTTTTCTTTAAGTTAAGTAGTATGATATGGGCTGATGATGATGATGATGATGAAGTAGTCAACAACCTTTTAATGATTCCTTAATATTTTAAGCACTGTATATGTATGACGTCTACTATACTCTATTAGTTGCATTGCTCTGGCATCGTAGCGGAAAAAGATGTGCATTACTGATTTCGTTACTTTCACTTTACTGTTTTTCGTAGTAAAACAGCGATGTACACCGTTTTTCGCTACGATGTCAGAGAGATTTGCATGTCCCTACAATAGAGACAGTACTTGCAGACTTGACCTTGTTGCTGGAAGTTTATTCTTATTTACCTACTTCTTTTTATCTTTCAGGTGCATCCTTCACACCGCTGCTGCTACATATCGTATTCGGGAAAGGAAGTTTCGAATAAGAAATATGAAGTGTTGTGTCACGCTTGAAATAATATTTGAATAAATGTAAACTAATATAATAAAGAGGAAATACATCATTTTTTGTTTGAATTTTACAAGCTCTGAAACTTCACAATTTGAAAAACTATTTTACCGTTGGGAAGACTTTGCTTACATCTCTGAATGAAAAGGCTATTTATAAGACTTTTAAATAGGAATCCGTGAAATTAAAACAGTGAAACTCGGTTATTATTACCTACAGTTATATTTACAGAGTGTAAAATGTTTTATTAATTATACAGAGTGTAAAATGAAACGTTTTTCGGCTTGTTAATATTATGACCAACTTTAACTATGGCAAGAAAGCATATTATGAATGGTGATGAAAGTTAGATAAAGTTTTGTAGGGTGTTTTTTTATTTCCCTGCAATCTCGCCATAGTTAAAATGGTTTTAGTAACGACGTTTCTAAGATCTTTGCTCGAGGTTATTTTACACGCAGTGTAGATGAATTTGAAAGTAATATTAAACATCCGAAAATTTTTAATACTTAGTACCTATTTATGCACATTTTAATAGCCCTTGTTGTATTTACTAAAGATATTTAAACGATGTCCTGACCGAAGGTGGCGTGAAAAGTACTCGAAACCGGAGGTCATGTATGAAAAGATGTATGAATGTAGATGAAGCGGAAGGGGTATGTCTGGACCGTGACAAATGGAGATCTGTAGTCTCTGCCTACCCCTCTGGGAGACAGGCGTGAAGTGTATGTATTTAAACACTATAACCTAAAAAAGTAAACGTTTTGTTTTATATTAAAAAAATAAAAATAAAATTGTATGTATTTTAACTATGGTATTTCGGTATGTGGTGAAGCTATTCAATTAGTATGCATCAAATGCAATAAAGAAACTGAAAGATTTGAGAAATTTTTTCGCTAATAATTTTAAATAATTTAGGTACCTACCTCATATGAAAATGATAAAATTGATATATAAGAAAATATAATTTCTTTTGATATTCAATTGGCTTTTGTGCACAATAATCTTCTAAGTCCATTATTCCTGTTTTTGTTGTGGAAGTTAAATGTTGTTTTTCAGTTTTTAAGGTGACATTTTAGGAACAAGATATCCTTATGATTAAAACGGTAATGGTATACTGCAAATAGCTTCCCGGAAGTATTTTGTACTATACGCACCAACAAATAAGTACTAGGTTTCGTAAGTCGGAAGTCTACAAAAAGTTTTATAAGTATACATTGGTTTTAACGCATGAAATTTATCACCGATGTAGATATTTTGAAATGGCGTAAGTATAATTAATTTAAAAAGTGTAGATTTTTTTTTCTCCTAACTTTCTGTCTATCAATGAAACACAGATAGTTATCTTATTAAGTTGTAATATGAAACGACGTAGGAGAGGCCTATGCCCTGCAGTGGACAAATATGGATTGATGATGATGATATGAGGATGAGGATGATGATCAAACGACGAAGGAAGGGTAATTAAATGTATGGACGCAGGGACACTATTTTCTTCCTAACGTTTGTAGCCAGGTACATCAATGATATAACGTCAAACAATGATAAGGCGCGTACGCTTCTACTAAGCAGCAAGAGTGACGTGGCCCATCCAATGCTGTGCAAGGCCATTATAAATGTGTGAGTCACTATACCGCGACTCAAACGAGTTTACGCCTGTGTCCGTAGAGAAATCTGTGGAACGTTCGGAAACCTGTTTAAAATAAACTGTATTTATCAACTGTTCAGTAGAATTATACGTGTAATGAGTACAAGTGATATACAAAAGGTTTAAATAGATTCTTCATAATTATTTTATAGAGATACGAATATTTTTAAATTAAAACCTTTTTAAAGTAGTTATTTTTCATAGTGGTGGCAGTAATATACATTGTGAGCTAGTGTTTCGAACATAATCCCATGAAGCAAAGGTTGTGTAAACAACAAACACTACTTCGAAGTAAATATTTATTGCAGTTACTTCATGTGCCTGACAGTGTAGAGTTGTAAAATCTCAATTTTGTGATTGTCAATTGTTATTTCTTCTTTTTTTTACTCACTTTTACTTACATACTTTTTTGTGGACAGAACTTTACAATTGTATTTTGCTAATAAGTGAGTTGTTCTATTTACACTATTTCTAGCTAATATTTTGATTTTCTTGCACAACATTACAAATCTTTTCAAACTCGGTGTGATATTTTTAAGAAATAAGTAGATATTTAATTTTAAAAAAGTATGTTAAGAGCAGTGATAAGTATTTTTGTTAAGAAACCCCACAGGGAGGTATTTTAGGTTGCACATTATTGATTATAGGTACCTATTATTTGGCTATTTCATGAATTACTGATGTAACATACTGTCATCATCACATCAATCATGACCCTATTTTATATTTTTGTTATTTATTTTTTTAAACGTGTGTGGTAATGCTACCTTTCTCTCGGCTTCATAGTTTTTGGGCTTTTTTGTTACTA
>SJJU01010580.1:0-12107 GCA_012932125.1 Conopomorpha cramerella | reverse complement strand
AGTCTCGTTCGGACCTGCACTGCGAGCGGTCGAATCGGAGCGCGCGAAGTGTTATGATACGAGAGCAATGACCTCGCAAACGGTGAAATGTGCTAGTTGTAACATAGTGATAAACGAGTTACTCTCGTTCATACAAAATAAGATAGATGTGATGGATGAAGAGAGCCTGATGCGAATCTGTACATCGGCTTTCACACCGGAGGAAATCACCTGTGCTAAGAATCTACTCTACGATTCAGTTGACTCGACGAATAGAAAAATAGTGAGAAAACGGGACAGAAAAACCGCCAGAGAATTGGAGGATATCATCAGTCTAATAAAGATTATGGATCCAAATGAAGTTCCCGTGTTTGTATCCCGGGACCTTCAAAAACTGCCACCTGTGACTTTCGATCATGTGGACGTCACCAAATTATTAAAGGATATGTTGATCATGCAAAGAGATATGAGATCTCTCAAGGAAAAAGTGGTAACTTCTGAAGATATTGATGAGTTAAGAAGTGAAATAGAAAATTTGCGGTACGGATCAATATTGAATAAACCAAATATTAATAATGTCAACAATATCAGAGGTGGATTTGTTAGAGGGTCATATAATTTAGATAGCGGTCCCATCGGATTGCAGCCAGAAGTCAATAATTCGACCCACTGTTCAACTACTACCCACAATATACAGAACGCGTCAACGAGTTTCGAGCCAGAGGTCAACGACCGAGTGATCCGATCAAACAACAACTCTCCGAGCCGGCCGCGAGAATACGCGCAAGCAGTACGAGTGCACGGAGATTCGCTGCGCGTGGAGGCCCGCTCGCCGGTCACTGCGGTTTCGGAACATGGACAGGTTTTGAAAAGAACTGAGGCCGCTACAACAAAAAACGGCGGCGGCGGCGGCGGTATGTTGAAGTCGTTGCGAACCCCACTTGCAACAGATACGACAAATAAAGCACTGGAATTACAGCCTAATATTGTGAGCGATAAGCCAGAGAAAGACAATGACTGGACAGTCGTACAAAAGAGGACACGGAGGGCAAGAGGGCATAGTAAATATATCGGTCACAAAGGAACTGCACAGATGGATTCTGAATGTAAATTTAAATCTGCTGATATACAACTACCGATATACATATATAATGTGAGTAAGGAGGTATGTGTAAATGACATAGCCGACTATATTTTGCAAAAAATTAATGTGTTAGTTACGCCAGAAAAAATTAATATGAAAGATGAAAGAGACTATAACTCCTTTAAAATAATGGTCCCTAAGGGAAAAATGACATTATTCTTTGATAGCGGTTTATGGCCAGAAGGTATATATTTTAGAAAGTTTTTTACATTCAAGCCAAAACGTAATGATTACCCTGAAAATATAGGGAGGAAGGCGAAAGAATATGAAAATGCAAAATTACAGTGATGGGTATCAGAAAACTAAAACTATGTACGTTTAACTGTAAAGGCGCTAAGAGGTCCACGGAGTGTATCCGGAACCTTTGTAAGACTGTAGACATAGTTGCCTTGCAAGAAACGTGGCTGTGGCCTCATGACTTATCGTACTTAGAGAGCCTAGATGATAAGTTTGCGCAAACTAGCAAGTCCGCCATAGACTCGTCGGTTGGTGTCATCAGTGGAAGGCCACATGGTGGAGTGGCATTGATGTGGAACAAGTCAGTGTTACAGAACGTTTCAATAGTGTCGTGTAAAAGTGATAGACTAATTGCGATAAAAGTAGAGGTGGAAAACCGCCACATGCTATTTTTTTCGGTATATATGCCATATGACAATAAGACAAGTGAATGTTTAGTCCAATTTACGGAGTGTATTAGTGAAATTGTAGCTATAGTTGAGAGTACTCAAGTAGAATCAACAGTGATATTGGGAGATTTTAACGCACACCCGGGTGAGAGGTTCTACAGTGAACTGTTGGCGGTATGCGACGAACTGTCATGGTCATGTGTTGACAGTAAACTCTTGCCGAATAATAGTCATACTTTCGTTTGTCAAGCAAGTGGGTCGTTAAGGTGGTTGGACCACTGTGTAGTAACAGGTGCGGCTAAAAATTTAGTTACAGGTGCGTCGGTCCAATATGGAGTGTATCCCTCGGATCACTACCCAGTAGTGTTTGAATGTAACACCAATGTTATTACTCCCAGGTTAACTGTCCCGGAAGCCCCCATAAATAAGGTACGTTGGGGTGTACGTGACAAAAATCAGAGTGCTAGGTATACGGATTTATGTAATTCAAGACTGAGACTTGTAGATTTTCCCGTTGAATGTACTGATTGTTCATATAGTACATGTTATAACTCTGCTCATCAGAAGGTTATTGACAGCTTGTACCATACTATTATAAACATATTGAAAGAATCAGCGGAAAACACATATGTCGGAAGTAAATATGTTAAAAACCATAGGTGTGTTATAGGTTGGAATAAATATGTTAGAGAAGCGCATAGGGAGGCTAAATATTATTACAAAGTGTGGCGTTGGTACGGCTCTCCTAGGCAAGGGCTAATATATAATAATATGTGCAAGGCCAGACAGGTCTTCAAAGAAAATCTTAAGTTCTGTCAAGACAATGAACAAAGAATTAGGATGAATATATTGGCGGAGTCCCATGCTAAACGAGACTTCGGTAAATTTTGGAAGTCCACGAATAATTTAAATGTAAGGAAGGGTCCCCCGGCGAGTGTGGAAGGTATTAGTGAACCAAGCGGTATAGCTAATTTGTTTAGAAGGAACTTTGAAGTAAAGTCTCCACTATCTCCTGCGCCGCCTCGGATGTTCGATGCTAGGAAGGGTAACGGGGAGTGTGCGGTGTGTGTACGTTTTTCTGCAAATGATGTCAAAGGAGTTTTGAATGAAATGACTAGGGGCAAGTCCCCAGGACATGATGGCCTTAGCATCGAACACCTGAGGCTCGCAGGGCCACATCTGCCGAGAGTACTCTCATTATTATTTAACCTGTGCTTAAATCATCAGTATTTGCCTCATGATTTAATGTATGCCATGGTAGTGCCGATTGTGAAGGACAAAACGGGAAACGCCTCCGACGTGTCCAACTATAGGCCGATATCTCTTGCAACGGTGATAGCGAAAGTACTTGACAGTCTGCTTGATAAGATTTTGAACAACCACATCACTTTACAAGATGCCCAATTTGGTTTTAGATCAGGACTGTCTACAGAAAGTGCAATTTTATGCCTCAAGCAGACTGTCCAGTACTACACAACTAGGAAGACACCGATCTATGCCTGCTTTTTGGACCTGTCGAAGGCGTTTGACCTTGTTTCATACGATGTCCTGTGGCAGAAGATGCGAGATGACACCACGGTGCCGGATGAGGTTACGGCCTTGCTTCGGTACTGGTATGGTCATCAGTTGAATAGTGTCACATGGTCGGGCAGTCGGTCGGAGGATTACGGGCTGGAGTGCGGAGTTAGGCAGGGAGGCTTGACCTCGCCACGTCTGTTCAACCTCTACATTGACCGGTTAATCGGCGAACTCAGCAACACACGTGTCGGATGCCACATTGACGGGATTTGTATGAATAATATAAGTTACGCTGATGATATGGTGTTGCTGAGTCCCTCGATTGCTGCACTACGGAAATTGTTGAAAGTATGTGAGACGTATGCAGTGACTCACGGGCTCAGGTACAACTCTAAGAAGAGTGAGATTATGGTCTTCAAAGCAGGTGTAAAGAGCTACAACTCTGTGCCGGAAGTCTCGCTTTGCGGCACTCCTCTGGTACGAGTACAGAAGTTTAAGTACTTGGGCCACTGGGTCACTGAGACTCTACAGGATGATGTGGATATTGAAAGGGCGCGTAGGTCGTTGACTGTCCGCTGCAATATGTTGGCCAGAAGGTTCGCACGATGTACGGAGCCAGTCAAAATTACACTTTTTAAGGCATACTGCCAGTGCCTGTACACGTGCGCGCTCTGGACCCGATATACGAGGCGGGCTTACAGCGACCTGCGCGTCCAATACAACAATGCGTTCAGGGCATTGTTGGGGCTGCCTTGGCGTTGTAGCGCATCGGGCATGTTCGCAGAGGCGCACACAGACGACTTCTACACTATCATGCGCAAGCGCACTGCATCCTTATTGTCACGACTGCGTGTCGGCTCCAACAGGCTCCTGAGTGTGTTTGTGGACAGATGGGACTTGCCTTTAATGAAGCATTGGGTGGTACTGCATACCACCCACAATTATAATAAATATAAATATAAATGTACATAGCTATAAATACTAACATACAATATAAGTCACCAATGTCATCTAACAACTATGGATTTTATCCGAAATAAAGATATTATTATTATTATTATTATTATAAATCCGAATATAAAGATATTATTATTATTATTATTTGTTTTTTATGTTTTTCGTCTCCTTTTTAAGGGGTAATTAGTCCAATGTACGGGCCGTAGCCAAGTATATTGGATCATTCTTGACTTAAAAAATTTTCTAGTGATCCGACATGTGTTGAGAATCACTGCTTTCTGGATTAGGCCTATCAAATTAGTATTCAATCCTATGACTTTTAGTTGCACTGCTAGATCTGTTGGGATAATTCCTGTTGTTGATGTTACGATTGGTACTATGTGTGTAGTTTTAACTTTCCACTGCGTTTGAAGTTCTATTGCAATTTCCCTATATTTAGTAAGTTTTTCTGTGACTGTGGTATGAATATTATGCGTATTGGGTATAGCAATATCGATGAGGTATAACGTCTGTGTCGTCTTGTCTAGCAGTGTGACGTCCGGTCGGTTGTAGTGTACTGTTCTGTCTGTTAGCAACGTGCGGTCCCAGTATAGTTTATAGTGTTCATCTTCTAAAATTGTGCTTGGAATATATTTGTAGTATGGAACTTTTTCTTTTATGAGGTTGTATTTCAAGGCTAAATTTTGATGTACTATGGCTGCCACTTGATCATGTCTATGTTTATAGTCTGTTTGTACGATTGACTTGCAAGCTCCGGTTATGTGCTGAATAGTTTCACTCGCGCTTTTACAATGCCGGCAGGTGTCGGAAACCAAACGTTTCATGATGTATTTTTGGTAATTACGTGTAGCTATCACTTGGTCTTGAATTGCCATCATGAACGCCTCGGTTTCAGGAAAAAGCGTACCCTGTCTTAGCCACAATGTAGATGCTACTTTGTCGATATCATTGTGGTTAAGATCCCTATAGTATCTGCCGTGCAGTGATTTCTCTTTCCAAAGTTGTATTTTGGCTGCATTATCCTGGGTGATTTCATTGTTTTGTGTAGTTTTAGAACTTAGATTTAGGGGTGTGTGTTTAATGTCTATTTGTGTGATTGCGTGATGTATGGTAGATGTTTCGGATTTATGGAAGAAATATTGTCTTAGTTTATTAATTTGAGTATTGTGTAAGTTTAATATATCTATAAGACCCCGGCCTCCTTCCTCCCTTGGTAGGGTTAATCTCTGTACAGCTGACTTAGGATGATGTTTCCTGTGAGTCGTGAATGATGTATTGATGAGTGTTTGTAGTTTCTTAAGTTCAGTTTTGGTCCAGGATATAACACCAAAAGAGTACGTAAGTGTTGGAATAGCAAATGTATTGACCGCTTTGACTATGTTTAGCGAGTTTAATTGTGATTTTAATACTGCATTGAGTCTATGTCGGAATTTTTTTGTAATGTCTAATTTTGTCTGTTTGTGGTGTATTTGGTCGGATTGATTGAAACCTAGGTATTTATAAGCTAGATCCACAGGCTCTATCTCTTGACCTGTTTGTAAGTTGTAGTTATATTTAACTGTGTTACCGTGTTCTGAAGAGTAGGTTTTGCACTTGTCCAAGCCAAATCGCATGCAGATGTCGCTAGAAAACCTATCTACGGTATCAGCTATCTGATGTAAGTTGGATTTTGTTTTGCTATATAACTTGATGTCATCCATGTAAAACAAATGTGTGAGATTAGCATCATCTGAATTTATGTGCAAAGGGAATCCATTATTGTTTTTGTTTAGGGCAATGGATAGTGGGTTTAATGCTAGGCAGAACCATAGTGGACTTAATGCGTCACCTTGAAAGATTCCCCTCTTTATTTGTATTGGTTGTGTAGTGATGTGTGTGTCTTGTAGTGAGAGTTCCAGATGAGTTTCCCAGTTGAGCATTGTGTGTTGTAAGAAATAAACAATAGTAGGATGAATGCAATAATAGTTTAAAATATGTGTTAGGTAACTGTGTGGTACTGAGTCGAATGCTTTCTGATAATCTACATACATATTATAAATATCTAATTTGTTTCTTTTTGCGTGTTTCATAACTGACGAGTCTATTATAAGTTGTTCCTTACACCCCTGACTGCCCTTTCTACATCCCTTCTGTTCTTCGGCTAAAATGTTGTTCTCCTCGATATGCTGATCTATGATGCCTTAATACAACCCGTAATGATTTTATAGAAAGTTTGTAGACAGGTTATAGGTCGATATTTGGCTGGATTGCAGTATTCGTCGTCTTTCGGTAGCATGTAAGTTATGCCTTCTGTAAGATATTTAGGTAGCGTGTCAGGGTTTTTAATGAATTTATTTAAATGGTTAAACAGTAATGGATGGACAGAAGTGAATTTTTTGTACCAGAAATTATGAATGTGATCACTTCCAGAAGCCTTCCAGTTGTGACTTTTTTTTAGTACTTTTATGAAAATTTCTATTGTTACGTGTTCAAATGCCATATTATGTGTTATTATAGGTGGGTTATTTAAAAACTCTGAGTGTTGGTTATGGTCTATAGGATTGGACCATATGTCCGACCAAAAAGAATGTAATCCTTCCGGGGTAGGAAGATTTGGTATGGGTGATGACTTGTTGTTGGTAGGGTTGACGAGATTTCGGTAAAATTGCTTTTCATTATTTATATATTGATTATTCTGTGTTTTTCGCAGGGTACAGTTTTTATATCTCCTAAGTCTACTAGAGGCCACGTTCAGTTTTTGTTTGAGTGTGTCAAGGAACTCGTCTATGTTCGTGTTATGTGATTCGTGTTGAGCATGTATCTGGTGTGATTGTGTTATTTTTTGTACTTGTGCATTTAATTTACGGCTCCGATTGCCCTGTCTATAGTGTGTAAGTCGTCCAATATCTATCCTTTTAAGGATCCTAAATTCCCACGCTGGTTTTCGTATATATGCCTTTCGTATAGGTTCTGTTCTTATTTTGCACCCATTACAGATTACGGCTGTATAGGCGGCGCAATATATAATAGTTTGTGTAGTTATAAAGTTTAAATCGGGTGTAAGATGCTCTGTTAGTAGTTCGTTTATGAAATGTACAATTAGTGTGAAGTGTTTAGTCGGTTTTTGTTTAGGAATGTAAGGTCTATGTGTTGGGTCAGAATCTAAGAATTTTGCAAGTGTATTGTGGAAGTTGCCTCGTATTTGGTTTTGGTCAGCTTCGCTTAACACGTCTTTATTCGTACATTGATTAGTCTGAGGCACTTCTACGTTTATAGTAGTAGTAGGTTCCGTTCTATTTTGTTGCTGGTTTGTAATTTGTAATTGTTCCTCACGATAAGAGTTTCTTCTGCTATCTGTATCATTTCCTATGTTGGTTTGATTTATAATATTCTGTGTTTCTGTCTTAAGCTGTTCTAATCTATCTTCTGTAAGGTATTTATTGTTAATAATCGCTCTTCTCTGGTCAGATATTCTCTGCTCCGAAAGATGTGAAAGTTGAGGGAACTGTTCTATAAACATCCTGTGCATTAGTTGTCTGTTGGCAGTAGTGTTTTTCTCAAGGTCTGTTACAGTGTAGTATATCCTCATAATGGCTTCATTCTGCTCTTTTGTCCATCTCAATCTTTTCCTAGTCTGTGTGTTACTTATGTTTAATGGAATATTATGTGTACGATTGTGTGTGTAATGTGTTTCTCTGCTTCGTGTTTGATATTAGACGTTTCTTCATCAGTTAGATATTTATTTTTTAATATTGCTCTGCGCTGGTCACCGATTCTTTGCTTACTTGCATTCATTTCTGGAAATTGTTTTGTAAACTCTGTATGCAACGGATCAAGGTATGTAGTAGTAGTATCGGATTCTAAGGAGGTTAAGATAAGGTAAGTACGCCAAATGAAACTATTCATTTCTTTAGTCCATCTTTTTCGCGTACGTTTCGCACCCGCAGCGGGGACAAAATCATCGGCGGATGCCATTTGTCCAACGTTTACGGGTGAATCTATTGGTAAGGTAGATATGATTGATGATGAAGGTGATGTATGAATGTGACTTATGGGTGATGATGATGGCGAGTGAGATTGATCGACATTAGATGATGTCGATAACGGTACATGAATGAGATGATTGATATCGGCTGTAGTATCTTCAGGATAGACCCCGACGAGTGCCCGCCTGCTCAGCTCCTCGCCGCCGATGGTTCGCATGCTGTGACACCCAGCATCGGCCCCAGGTGTGCCCCGACGATCCTCGGGAAGCGGCCCTAAACGTTTCCTCATTGCACGTGTCTCCATTCTACCTAAATACCATTTCCTTGTTGGCCGTGTAAGTTTTGAATGTACACTGTCCGCCCCCCACGTGAGCATAGATGGTCAGCTCGGACGTAAGGTTGGGTTTTGGGGGGCTTATTATTATTATTATTATCAACTGTCACTACAAGTTCAATGTGCGAATTGAACTTGCATGCCTCACTGTGATTGGTTCGTACACGTCGTAAGAAGTAGGCGTAAGAAGCGCCATCTGCATTCAGCTTCGAGTTTTCTTCCCTATCGGGAATTTTCTTTGACGTTTTTCTGACAGATTTTCGGGCGAAGAACTGTCATTACTGTCATACTTTGTTTGGAAAGTATGATACCATGTACCCCGGACCACTAGTCCATCGCGGTCGTCAATTCAATATTTCCTTCTTTTTTTTTGTTAACATTATCAGTCTCCGGGAAGTGTTGAGATATAGACTTACACCATGGTCAAGGCTCTCGCTGGAGCAGTTCTCCTCGTAGTAGACCCCCTCGGAGTAGAGCTGGAAGGACTCCTGGCTCGCGTCGATGGCCACCGACACCGGGCCCACTGTGGCCACCGCCTGTCGACACACGAAACTCGTTAAAAATATGAAAATTGACCATACTGTCAACGAATAAAATGATCTACCACACTATGGTATCTAAACAAGAAAGGGAAGTTCAACGTCTACACACAACATTGACGTTAATAAATCATCATAATCATGTCAGTCCACTGCTGGATAAAGGTCTTCCCAAAGACGCGCCATAATGATCGGCTCGTCGTCTTTACCAGATTTTGACCAGACCACTTTGTTGAAGTTCTGTCCTGTGTCCTGTGTGTTGAATTGAGCTTCAAAACTATAGTTATAAAAATGCTTAAAAGTAGTTCACCTACGAACTAATAACAGACATAATATACATTTTACTTGCCTACCTTAAAGTGAAATCATATGGAAGTCGTCAGATACTAAGGTAATTTTTTTACATGTCAAAATAAAACCAACTCTACCTTATTGATGTTTTATTGACACAGAAAGAGACAGCAAAACTGATAGACCACTTTCTGAGCCGACCGTACCTACTGCTCATTATATTATAGCCTGTTATTTCGTACTTCAGTCCTTCTCTGTTGTTGCCGAAAGAGTGAGATAGAACAACAAAATAATAGTCTGAAGTAATAATATATTAAAAGCAAAGGTTTACCTGCATCAGTTTCTCCTCATCACCGGCAGGAATGTCGACGAAGCCCACGTCGTCAGCGCCGGAGTTCTTCGGGTTGTACCTGACCACGACACACACAAATTGTATATTTCATTATAATAAACTATTGTAACAGTGATAACATGTCAATGGGGAATTTTCAAACTGCAAAAATATCTTGTCTAGATGTTGCCGGCCACTGGAGGAGCTGGGTGGTTAAAGTAGTGCTACCCCTAACAAGTAATAATGGTACATGTGCAAGCAATAAAATAAATAAATAAATATTGTACAACAACACACACATTGCCTTCATTCCATGTTAAGTAGCTAAAGCACTTGTGCAATAGGTCCGCTGGTTACAAAGTTGCGGAAAATGTTCAGACAAACTAAATAAAAACTTCCGAAATTTCACTAGTTATTGATACATGTTTTGTAATAGACAATGATGGTTTATAGAGAATTATGGAATAATAAAAATAACAATACTGGGTAAGGACTTGTTCACCCGCATGCGGGTGCGCCTGACAAACGTCCTACGGGCGGTCGCATCATTCACAGTATTTTATTGTATTTTTATATTATAGTCCGCGCGTGACCCCGACACATGCAACTGTATGGAGATTATCTCTGCTTTTATTCTCTCATGTAAAAATACTAAGGTGTGGTCCAGTTGCTCGGATACTTGACTTGCAATCGGGAGGTTGCGGATTCGATTTCGGCTACTGGACGTGTATCAATGATATTATTTTCAGAGCATATGTGACGCATCGCAAAGCTCGAACGATGAACGACTACATCGTGATGAAACCCGCACACCATAAAGAGTGTGAACCCTATAACGGCGACGGGCTCACCCCCTGACACGTTAGGTTACATACGCTTGGTGAACCGTGGGCATTTTACTTGGCAAGTGCCTCTGCGTACCACGTGTTAGCCCAGTGATGGGCCATTGAAATAAAATGCGTTGACTGTATTATAACTGGTCGTGTTCACCAAGTATTAAAATTATTAACCAGACCAGATTGGTGATGTCCTGGCCGAAGGTGGCGTGAAAAGTACTCGAAACAGAAGGTCATGTATGAAAAGCTGTATGAATGTAGACGAAGCGAAAGGGGTATGTCAGGACCGTGACAAATGGAGATCTGTAGTGTCTGTCTACCCCTCTGGGAGACAGGCGTGAAGTTTATGTATGTATGTAACAATAAATGTACGATTCGCGACAATAATAGCGATACCAGATCGTAGTGTGGTGTCGTCGAAGGGTAGACGTAAAGTGTCAGTCGTGAGCGTATGACGTGAAATGTCAACTCCGCCGCGACGTCCGGAAACCCGACAGTCTCCAACACCCCGCTTTGGGATTAATAGGCGTGCAGCGTGTGAAGTGTGTTACATTTGTAATGGTGTTCTTACCTGCACTTGTCGTCGACAGCCTCGTAGGGGTAGGTGATCTCGGTGTCGATGCCGCCGTTCTCCTTCACGTACTTGAAGGCGTTGTCCATGAGGCCGCCGTTGCAGCCGTTGTTCCCGAAGGCGCTGGAGCAGTCGATCAGGTTCTGCTCCGACAGCGACACCAGCGCGCCAGTCTTGCGGAAGTGCTGACCCTCTAGGGCGCCGGTCTGTGCGGGTACATTGTATCTCATTTAAAACTTTTATGAAAAATTATAAGATATCTAAGTCTAAACATACTAGTGTTCGTAATGAGCTGAGTGTTTGCTTGCATGATCAGGGTTCAGTTACATAACCTACAGGGGCACCCATTTAATGTTAATATCATTTGGTGCCCTTGGGCTGTTCACCAGTCCGGGATGTATCCGGCCATCAAGCATTTGTTAAATTAGTATTAAGTCATATTTATATTAAGCAGTAAGCCTTGGCGATTTGAAAAGATGCCAGTTTCTTCCCGGTTCTTCTGGCCAGTAAAAGAAATTAATTCGAACCGGGGACGTTTACTTTTGTTCTTAATGTCATAAATGACGTTCAAGCTTTCCGTTATGGTACTGTTGTTGAAATTTTAACTTTGACATTCACATCACGCCTTTCGAGGCCTGGCAGGGTAGGCGGAGACACTTGCTAAGCAAATTACCACTCTTCACTAAGCATATTTAACCTAAGGGGAGGGTAGGTAGGGCATTGTCGCCGTCATTGTGTTCAAATACTTTGTGGTAGGCAGGTTTTGTAACGAGGTGACCGTGTTGCCCAGATTATAGGCTCAGAAAAGGGAACACATTGGTTCACCTGCCTTGTATAGTAGGTCTCTAAACCAGACACTTCTGAGCAACCGATCATAGACGCTCTACAGATGTCACTACATGACAGACTATACGAATAGGAATTTCTTTGTTACTTGTATTATACTTAAAAGGGGCTGCACCACTCACCTCACCCCGCACTCAACCGTCCGGTTGGAAATAGCAATTATGACCAAA
>SJJU01010579.1:0-11663 GCA_012932125.1 Conopomorpha cramerella | reverse complement strand
AAACCGGAGGTCATGTATGAAAAGATGTATGAATGTAGATGAAGCGAAAGGGGTATGTCAGGACCGTGATAAATGGAGATCTGTACTTTGTCTACCCCTCTGGGAGACAGGCGTGAAGTGTATGTATGTATTAGTAGGGATTATTATAAGCCATGGCTGTGTTCAACTTGGGATCATAATTGTAGGTACTTCCGACACGGAATCCTATTCAATTGTCCAGCCAACAACTGAAAATCTTCGTTAATGGTTTACGATCATCGAATGAAGCCTGTTGGACTATGAGTCCTGAAAAAGGGTACCTACTACCTAACTACTTCAAAGATAATATTACCTACCTATGCATGTTCACTTGGTGGTGCAGCAAAGAGTCGTTTAACCAATAAAATATTAACCGCCTTTTGCGGTTTTCTCATGGATGCCATGCCAGAACCGAACGAAATTTAAATGGGACCACACAGAAAGCACCAGTTTAAAAAAAAAATACTGCATGGTATACGCAGTCGAGGTATCACAATCGGTTCAGTCAGTTCGGAGTTACGAGATAACAAATAGAAAAGCAGTCGAAATCGGAACGTTCCCGTTTTTTAAGGCTATTACGTTCGATCCGGAGGGTAAATAGGTAAATGTCATTCTAGTGGTGACCTTAGCGACACTCCAAAGGTACTGTAGATATTAAAGACAGTCAGGTCAGTATGGTGTTTAGAGATCTACATATTTTATGTTTAATACATTTTTGTATACTAACGCCATCTATTAAAATATAATCGAACCTCTCACGTTCACTGTCATCTCGTAGTTCGTATATAGTCCGTAAATAAAATGTTATAAATGGCGCTGCTGGTGAAACATTGCCATACCTAAATAAAAAAAAAGCATTGTTTATCCAGATAAGTACATTCCGAGGATTTCTTCCAGTCCTCGTTTTATAAAACTTAAAGTACCCATAGAAATAAACTGTGTTCTGCTAGTTACTAAATAACGTCGTGTTCATAGTAGTAAAACTACTGAATTAATTATTTTAGCTTGCAACATCGTATAGATATGTCATTATCTACTGACAGTGCTGTCACTTTCGAATTGACAGTGACGGAATGATTGATAGAAAAATCTGTAAATATGGCTTCGGCATTATGTTTCTTTTATCCACCATGTCAATGTAAATACAATTTTATTGTAAAACGAATTAAACTTATCTACAGTTCGTAATTACATTGTAGAAGAGGTACTTACTAATACTAAAGCAATTTCTTTGAGAATATAGAGGTTCACAAGGCTAGGGTTCTTGCTCCAATCTTCAAAACAAGAGGCAAATCAGTCTCCTACAGTCAGTCAATTTTGCGTTCTCGAACGCCGATGTTGTGTGCGGCGTTCTCGCTTTTTGTCCATTGTTTTTATTGTTTTTTATCGGTCCGTGTGAACTTGTTGTTTTAATTACTAATATTTTCAGTTTGTAGTTTTATTACGTGTGTTTACTCTAAAGATAAGTTCAATGTTAATGCCTATTTTAAGTGAACTTTCTAATAGTTAGAAATGGACAAAAATCAATCATAACTCGTGTTCGAACGCCGTTCTCTCGTCACAGTAGATTGTGAAAATGCGTTGTGAAATGTGATAAGTACTTAAGTTTTTGAAACCCATCGGATAACTAGAGCGAAGGTGAGCTATCGCTTATTGTTTCAATTTATAGTGAGTAGGCAATAGTTGAGATAATTTCTTGTTTACCTACATGAAAATGATGTTTATTTACAATACTTAGACACTTACCTAATCAGAATTACCTTTATCTTCTAAATATCACACAGACCGTGTAGATACTAAGTTGTTTTACCTACATTGAAAGGAAATTACTGTGTAGAAAACTATTATTTACAACAATTACCTACTCACTTATCTCTGAATGGTTTGTAGAGTTTGTGAACTTTTAACTTTACACATATTTCAATCTTAACAATTTACAATACACTTCACACTTTTTGATCCCAAATGGGGTAAGCAGAGGCACTTGCTAAGCAAGTGCCCACTTTACACCAAGCATATTTAACCCGACATGACAGGGGGTGAGCCCATCAATGTTTACAATATATTATTTGTGTTAAACATTAATGGTACAGGTCCAACTAAACTTTCAAGTGATGAAAATATGGGTCTGTTTTTTCTCTTATCAAGATACAGTGACCCAATCTCTATGTTATAATAACATATTTTTTTTTTAATTTTACAGACATACCGAAACCGTCATGTCGAACGAAGAATCAAGTGTGCGGGTCGCAGTGAGGTATGAAACTGCCAGTCAAATCACGTTTATGGCACAATGTATCTGATAGAAATTGGAATAACTATGTATATCTTTTCTGAATTTAATCTTTATTTATAAAACTTGCATTATTTTTTGCAACATAAACAGCACAGCAATATAATTATCATTATCTTATTTTATTAAAACTTGCACACAGAAAATATCTGTAGCATTTATTTCAATACACATTTTATTGTTCTGTTCTGGCTTCCACAAAAGAGTTATAATCTGCACCTTGGACTCTATATTAAGCTTTGTTCATGCTTGCCACAGGTTAAAACTTTAATATTAATTACCTCCTCTTTTCATACCATTCTAATTAGATTGTTATATTAATATTGCAGGATGGTCATCTGACTGCAAACTACAATATTAGTAAAGAATTACTGTTAGCGTCCAATAACTTAAATCAAATAAAAATCAGTAGAATTGTGTGTTTGAATGTGTTTAGAAACCATAATTAGCATTTGGATGTAAATAAATCTAATTATAAAAGAACAAAGGTAGGTATTATCATACTAAACATTAAAACCAAGTAAGGTAAAAGTATTGGAGAAATTTAGGGCTATGGAATTAGTAATTAGATTGTTGGAAATGTTTACTAGTATATTCTCCAAGATCCTCCCATCCTCTATATAACTCTATTTATTACTATTTAAACTCAAAAGCATTAGAACAATTATGGCGCTCAAGTAAAAATGTAAATCAACTTAAAAATAGAAACACAACATTTCCATTTACCGATAACCTGCCGTAAACATTTCAATGTGATATTATGACATCACTGTGAACTGTAGGTATACGTCATTATGACAGAGGTCAGAAACAATAGAAAACGTAAACCGTGTAATGTTTCTTGTATAGAGTGAGCATTGAAATGTAATGAACGATGCAAATATATGACCTACAGACCCACTTGTACGGAATAGTGAATAGCTGAGCAGTTTTGTTATTGTTTTAGTTATAGCATAGAGCACAATTACATGGTGTCTTGCTACACATTTGAAATATGTTTGTTTTGGCACAAACTGTGGTATTCATAAAGTTAGAAAAGAACTAGTGTATGGCTAGTGAAAGTCGCAAAAGCTTGCCAAATGCATGTAGAACCATGTACTAATTGAATATACATACCATATATAAATATAACACCCAGACACATCCAAGCTCATCACCTAAGTACCTGGCAGAGGTGGGAATCAAACCAACAACCCTACGGAATAGAGGCAGACATGCTGACCTACACCAATGGGCCTATCATCAACTTATTAGTCCACATTTTAAGTATTTAAGAATATGGCAGAAAGTGTTTTGTGTGAACCAAATTTTGTATAGGATTAGTAAATAGTTGGTGTACCTATATATTGTATCATCTTAGACCAGTTGAAGATACATTTGACACAATTTTGAGACTCTTACTAACAGTTCATTTGAGTTCTATGGAAATTGATTGGTACTAGTATGATAACACTTAATCAATTATCTTCGCAGTAGCAGTAGATAACCAATCTACATACTAACTACAACAAAAAAGGCTAAAATATTACTACCTATGCAAAATACAAACCAAATTGCTGTTTACAGTTTTCCGCTTTCGTTGCTTTATCAGTTGTAAGTAACAAATTATAGAGAGAATAACATCAAATAATTCATCATCAAAATCATCAGTCTGCATTTGTCCACTGTTGGTTATAGGCCTCTTCGATGGCAGGCCACTGCGAATCGTTTTCGGCTTTTCGCATTCAGGTTGACTGATGGTCATGTTTCACAAATCATCAGTCAACCTTTTCTGCCATTTGCCGTGACGCGGTCTCTACTCGAGAACTCGTTTGTCCCAAAGGATAGACGCCGAATATTGGCCGGCCCACGTCCACTTCAGCTTGCTAATCCGATGAGCTATGTCGATGACTTTGGTACTCTGTCGGATCATCTCGTTATTAGTTGGTAGGTAATTACTTTATACCCACCCACATGTTACTGAGATAATAGAGACTGAAGATAAACGCTTGTCAAATATTTTGTTTTTTTTTATACAATGAACAAGCGTTTGACCACCATCCTGCCTGATGTTAAGCAGCGATGTGGTCTACGGCGAAGCACACTTTTGCAGCACACATACCCCAGACTAGACTTGCTAGCCGTGTAGTACCTTTAGTCTGTCTCCTTTACACCAGAATGTATGGAAAAATATGTACTTATTTGGATTTAAACTATAACTTTGCAGTAAGGGACAGGAATTAAGGGCAAGCCATTTGTTCAGTAGAACAAGACGTTATTGAACAACCGTAGTTTGTTCGTCCTTTTCCTTCTCTAGGAAAAGTGGAAGAGAGAAACTTGTTAAAAAAAATACGCTTCACGCCTTTAATCCCAAAGAGGAGTAGGCAGAGGCACTTGCTAAAACAAATCCCCACGGTTCACCAAGCGTATAGCCCAACGTGACAGGGGGTGAGCTCATCGCCGTTATAGGGTTTTCACACCTTGCGGTGTGCGGGTTTCATCACGATGTTGTCCTTCACCGTACGAGCGTTGCGTTGCGTACATAGATACACTCTGAAAAAGAGTCCCATTGGTACACGTCCATTAGCCGGACTCAAACCCGCGACCTTTCGGTTACAAATCAAGTATCCGATCAACTGGACCACAGACGCTATAACTTGTTCTATAGAATAAATAGATTATGGGATTTACTTCTATTTTCTGTCCCTTACTCTTTCACTGCTGCATGTTTTCCATATTGTTGTCTCGTTCTAAACATCAGTTTTGGATTGCAAAGTCAAAAGTCTAGTTGAATTGATCTGAGATATAATATGCAAGTATTTGTATTTACTTCAAATGGTTTTCATAACATCCTTATTAATCTTATGTACCTAACATAGCATCATGAAGACAATAAACTGGTAGGTACATTATCTATACATACAATATATATATATATACGTCCTGGCTGATTTATTCATCACTGACTCCTCATCGACCAGCCCAAAAATTCAAAATTCGTTCCCTAAGGATGTTAAAAGGGCACAGAAGGTTATGTGAGAAAAACGTTAACTTTCGAGTTGTGGTTTAATACTTAAACTCCGCGAATGAAATCGCGTTGCGTCCACTAGTTTATATCTTATCAACCTTGTTTGACCATGTAAGTAACTTCTGTAATATTAATTCGATAGCAAACTGTGACGAAAAAACTATTGTTGTATCGGAAAAACAGTAGGTAGGTACAAAGTAGAGTAATTTATCCACTTCAACGGATCTATGATGGGTAAAATACAGTTTCGTCACAATTGTATGGCGAAGGTTACTTTATGTTACATACAAGGTTACTAGTTAAGCTAGTCTTAATAGCTTCCTACATAGTCGTAGGTACACAATAATTTTGTTCAATTATAGCAATTTCGTATAACGCTGACGTGTGGCGACGCCGAATAGAATACAGTCATGTGTCACCACCCCAGCCTAACTTACCGTCGGCGGGGTCGTAAGAGCCGACCGATGGAACTCTCCAGAGGACGGACAGCAGCGCTATCATGTGAATTAAACACACAGCACCGCTGCGATCGCCAACCCTGCCTACCAAGCGTAGCGATTTACGAAATAAGTTTTCAACAGACTTAAAAAATACGTTGTTTTTTTCTTTTGTTTATTACCTCAGTCAACTTTCTTTGCCGACCGTACTTACATAGAAAGTTCGATTGGTTCACGGCCGCGGGAATCCCTTGATCTTTAGTCACCTTTATCCTTGGAGTACGAGTCGTCGTTGTTTTTTTAAGGTTTTACCATTTATTTTATCTAGTACAAAAGTTCTAGGCATTATGTAATCACTTTGTAGCTTATAAATCACATGACGAAATTATAGGTAGAATCAATGTCTTCTGTTCTTTTGTTTGATAAAAGTTGTGTAGGTCTGGCAGCTATTTGGACTCGCGCCAACGTGCAGAATTACCTGCTCACTGGCACACTGAACAATGAGTGTTGTTAATTGTGTCACAGTAAAGCGAAGGTGTTTACTATCATGAAAAAAAAAATATAGCTTTGTACTATTGAGTGTGAGGATAAGAGTTCGGAATAACCCCTCAGTACTCTATTTTATACTGTGTGTAAAAGTACCCTGTGCAATGGTTTTAGAAACGTTGTTGGGTTAAGCATTTAAAAATAATAATCTCCATACAAAATAGACGATGTTCTGTTTCGGGAGATGATATTTTGTATGGATATAAAAAAATATCGCATTGTCGCCATAGTACAAGTAGACGAACCCATATAAGGTTTGTAAGACCATTGCTGAGGGTACTTTTACACTCAGTATAGATAGATTACTGAGGGGTTATTCCGAACTCTTACCCAATGGTAAAATCTGGGAAACCAGTCTGAGAATTCACCCTATGCACCTATTGTATTCTTAGACACTTTTCCCAGATTTTACCCTGGGGTGAATTCTATAGGGTAAGAGATCCGAATAACCGGTACTGAGTATGATGATAATATGTAAGTAAATATTCCGCTCAGTTGTAGTAGGTATATTAGCTAATTTATGAGAATAGGTAAGTGTTGTAAGTACTTGTGTTATTGTTTTTCCTACATATTCGTAATAAATATGTACAGCCATCATATCTACAATGTTTTGCACATCACCTATGAAGTCTGGGCACTTCTAGCAGTATAAATGGGCTATTTTATTAGCTTTACGTGTTAACCACTTACTTATAACACATTAAAAAAATATGAAGAATCTCTTCGTTTACATAAATTTCGAACAAAATACACGTTACACCTGGTAGAAGGTACCTATCTTACTTATTTTTTGTTGTTGACGAGCGGGAAATCCTCATGGACACCCCGCCGCTATGGGTACGGCGACGGGGTAGTGTCTACTGACTAAAACCCTTCCGATGGCGTTCATTTATCGCTGGTGATGGGTGGGTCCTGGGCGGTCCTGGGCACCCAGAGGACATTCTGCAGGGCCCAAGGTAATTTTAAATACTGCGTGTAAAAGGACCCCGAGCCTTAGACACGTTGTTGGACTCGTCAATATGAACAACTTCTTGTATGATGACAATGCGGGAAAAGGAAAAATAAAATGTTCATCTACATAAAAAATAGACATTTTGTGTGGCGATTAAAAAATGTTTTTTTTTTTCATTTCATTTCTAGGGGTCCTTTTACACTCTGTAGGTATATTTATACAAATCTTCCTCCGGTGAAATATCGAATGATAGGTTGTTTATCACACACACACGAAACAGAACAGACTGTGTGTAGATTTTATGATCTACAGCTGTTAATTTACGCCATCAATCGTAACATAGACTACCGGTGACATCAGTGTGACACGCAGGCAATCGTAGGCATTCGGAACGAAAGAGCCGACTTCACTTAGATCGAGCCTTGTCAACCTTGGTTACGACAACATTTCGAATTGCTACCCACGAATGGCAGTGGCAATTTCTCACCTAATCATTCGCAGATTTGCAATCTCGTGATTCGTTTAACGACACTCTCACTTGCTCAAACAATTCAAGGCCTTAATACGGAGAAAACCTATCTTATGCCATTGTGGCATTAAGGTGTCATCATTACATAGTACAAAACAAAGTCGCCTGTCTGTTCCTATGTATGCTTAAATCTTTGAAACTACGCAACGGATGTTGATGCGGTTTTCTTTAGCAAACAGAGTGATTCTTGAGGAAGGTTTATATGTGTAATACATGCATTTAAAAACAGAGAAACGTTATGTTGTAGTTCTCCCATGTTGTGAGGTTGAATGGTAGAGAATACTTTAGTATGAAGTTCACCCTTTATACTTTTAGTGCAATAAAGTATTAAATAATTTAATAAATATATAAGACGATGTAAGAAACTATACAGCATAGAATTTACCTAATCCTAGCTACAAATAACTAGAACTCACATTACAAAGCGATATTATCTACTAAACCAATTCCTAACATAATTTTTTAACCATAAAAATAGGCGGCAGGTTATGACGACGTCATTATACGTAATCTAGACCTCTCGCTGCTGCCTAGTTACGCAGTGTGACCTAGACAGGTGATCCCGTCGCGACGCTCCCATTACAGCGACCTCGGGCTGCGTGTGAACGTGTCACATTACTTTAGGTATATTGACGTAAACTCCGTAATGTACCGGACACGATAGCAGTACGTCAGTGGCGTGCACTGGCTTATACGACAAATCACCAAAGGAATCCTTGAGGTGACCTATGTATAGGTAACTTGTCTTTACGAAATATAGGTGCCTGCCTACCTATCTAGTCACCCACAAAACACAGGACCTTCGTTAGCCTATGTCGTGAGAACGGCAAAAACAATCTAGCAATAACTGTATTATTAGATCGGGTAACCAAAATACTAAGGTAGGCAGTGTCTTTTCGTCTATATGTTGTGCACGCCACTGCAGTACATCTGGTCAAGTATGCTATACTCTAGTAATTGCAATTACTAGAAAAACGATGTACATCGGTGTTTTACTAACGAAAATGAAAAGTAAAAAAGTCAGCATTGCACATCGTTTGCCGAGAGTTTAGTACACTTAGGTCACTAGAACTTAAAATGCACGTCTTCACAGTTTGCTTTCTGTCGCAGCCAGGGAGCCAAGACTACTAGACTCTGGCAGTTGCAACGCTCTGGCATCGTAGCGGCAAAGGATGTTCATCGCTGTTTTAGTACGGACGACAGTGAAACGAAAGTAACGAAATCAGCAATGCCATTTGCCGTTACGATGCCAGATTGATGCAACTGACAGAGTGTAGTAGAAGACACTGGAAATAAAGCGACACGCTTTTTTTATCGCTATGAACAAGCGTTTGACCACCATCCTGCCTGATGTTAAGCAGCGATGTGGTCTACGATAGAGCACACACAAGCTAAACTAGGTATATCTGTTTTTACTAGTAGAGCTGCTGCTCACGTCTTCAAGTACCGGGGGTCGTTCGTCGGGGTCAGCCGAAGTCTTCAATATAATAGGTCGCGGCTGCTATACTTCGCCCAAGCGCTACCCAAAGTAACCTAACGTCAAAGTACTGTGGCAAAGCGCATGGATTAAGTCGAGTCGCTTTGGCTGGGGCACAAAAACCGACAACAGTCAATGTCACACAGGTCGAAGTGAAGTTGCACGAGGCAAATTGAAATACGTGCGTATTAAGCTAACTTCGCGAGTAGTGACTAGAAATCTTGTCTACAATGACATGATGGAAGTCCGAAGACCGCAAGAGAGAGCCTAACTCAATACTATTAGGGAAATAACATAACGAAGTCTATGTATGATTAAAGGTATGTGTAGACCGAAAGACGAAGACGGAAAGGCGGCGATGTGATTAAGTTCCTTTGTTCCGTTAAGAACAGATTCTTTTAACGGCAGATTCTGTTCAAGTCAGTTTCTTTTTAAGACAGATTCGGTTTACGACAGATTTTGTACAAGCAAGTTCCAAAACCAAATAGGTACCTACGTGTATTAGAATTTTCAAAACTCATCTGCCAAGTTAATGAAATTACTGTGTTTGTGTATTACTGAACTTTGCTGTACGTCTGTCCTAAACCGAATCTGTCGTAAAAAGTATCTGACTTGAACAGAATCTGGCGTTGACAGAATCTGTTTTAAACCGAATAAAGGATTAAGTTGAGTTATTTTCACAGCTTATCCCACTAAGGTTAAAGCAAAAGCGTTGACAGGCAATTTAATGATAGGTTCAGACATAATGCTACCCTCCTTTTCAGGCGATATTACCTGTTGGCTAATTTGATTGCGTTTTTATATTGATTGCTTCAAGGGACCCAGGGTTAATGACTCCGGAGGTAATTCAACCTCTCACGTCACTACATACATAGGTATTACTTATTCTTATTAAGAGAAGCGATAGTGATGTTTTAATCTTTACTAAGCTAGAGAGGCAATTGGAGAGGCCTATCCAGCAGTGGACGATGATGATGATGAAGGTACGGCTAAGGTCCAAATTCTTAAAGGAAAATTTATGAATATGTCGCTACATTATGTCTCTTTCTGAAACTTGCCTTTAGAGTCAGACAAAGCATAATACTTGATCTTTAACCTATAAAAGTAAACTTTCGAAGCAACGAAATCAGCAATAATGCACATCGTTCGCCGCTGCGGTGCCAGAGCAATGCAACATCGAGAGTATAGTAAACGTTTTATAGGGTAACCTTTTAACCGCCGGAAGACTAATTATGTTTTCACGATTTTGAATGGAACTCTGATAATCATAAACTTCAAAATCACTTGAGTAATGTGTCTGATTTATAAGACATTGGCGGTGAAAAGGTTAAAGGTCAAGTTTTATGCTTTGTCTGACTCTAAAGGCAAGAGTTAGAAAGAGACATAATGCAGCGACATAGGCACTTGGCCCCCTGAACAATGCTTGGTTGACGTTTCAGAATAGGGGCCTTAACCTAATACATAATACAACATCCTGCAACCTTCATCAGAGATACACTTGTTTTATAGATATAAGCTGTATTTTTTACGACGGCACCTTATTAGGTGCGTGTGACAATTATTGCATTGCAAGTAATTTGTTTCTATTATCAGGTATGTAAAATAGGTAGACCAGGCTGTTATTAAATATTAGCTGTCCCGGCACACTTGTTTTGTCGTAGGAAGATTTGTACCCCGTGTAATGGAAGTAATACATTTTTTAAACCTTCCCTGGACTTCCACAAATAATTCAAGACCAAAATTAACTAAAGCGGTCCAACTGTTCTTGAGTTTTAGCGAGGATAACGAACGGCAATTCATATTTATACAATAGATAGGTTACTTAGCTACATGTTGTTTGTACTGAATCATTAATGGATTTACCAATGAACGCGGTTTATCTATACCGACATTATACCAAGCTCAGCTTAAATTGTCAGTTGTATGTCCAATACGGAGTAATCAGTTTCATCAGACCTGTAATAACTTCGGTATAAGTTACAACGCGTTTATTGGTATGGAAGTATAAGCAGGTAAGTGCGAATCCCGCCTTTCAGGCCTTAAAAGTTAACTCGGGTTAGGGAACATCCAAACTATGTCATAAACTTAACGCGGGTTAGGGAACATCCAAACTATGGCATAAACCTACCTGCTGTAAATTATTAACTCGCGTCAGATATCCGGAGCCTTGAAAAATGTTGGCCTACTTACTACCTGTGTTTCTGTAATAATTCATAAATTGGAGTGGCGGTATTTTAAATGTAGGTATCTGGTTCAGTTATTATTTTCCGTCACCAGAATGGTTGTAAACGTGTGCGCTATGCCTCTATCGTACAAAATATTACTTTTATTATTATTATTATGAGCCACTGTTGTCCCACTGCAGGGCAAAGGCCTCTCTCCCCTCCTTCCACGCCATGCGATC
>SJJU01010577.1:0-14736 GCA_012932125.1 Conopomorpha cramerella | reverse complement strand
TAAGACCAAGAAAAGAAAGTTAATTTAAAAAAACGTTTGTGTATCCATGATAATCTGATGCAATGATCTCTACCTACTCCTCCAGAAAACAGGTGATATGCATGTAAAATGCAATATACAATTTCTTGTGTCACATGTGAAACCATGTTGTGACATGCTTTATTGTGCAAGTGCATATTTTATTTAAATGTTACTTGAGTAGATATCCGAGCTGCAGAATATGGGACATAACTCTGTTATACCCTTTGTAATCTAATCAACAAGTCAAATATTGTTATGAAATTCAGGCCAGCTCAGTACACCTGTCAAAATGGGCTTACAGTTCAGAGACTAGTCATGTAAGCGGAATTGGTGACAATCCCTGTTGACATCAAAACTATTTAAAAGAAATTGTGTGTAATTAATTTAAACGGACCTGTGCAGGGCAGATAGCTTCACAAAGTTTGCATGCAATGCACCTCTCTTCACCAGAAGGATAACGGCGCAGAGCATGCTCCCCTCGGAACCTAGGTGAAAGGGGTCCCTTTTCAAATGGATAATTGATTGTAGCTGGCTCCTGAAATAAGAAAGATAAAAGTATCAAATAAATGTACTTCTTATCAACTGTACATTAAAAAGCACATATTATTACAAATAAACCAAGACTGAAAATAAATTTATAATAATTAAAAAAATAAATATTATTTTATATAACGAAACTTACTGTGAAAATATGAGCTAGTGTAACAGCAAAACCTCGAGCAAGTTCTGTCCAAAATAAGGTAGTAGCTACTTTGTCAGACATTTCCTTGAAAGTAAGAGTTGGATCTTCAATAGAGACATATTTGTAGTCAGCATCAGAAGGTAGTACAACTTTCGTAGGATCTACTTGAGGCGTCTGTGAACTGTAATTTGCGTGACGAGCTATAATACCACTAGCTCCACTAGCCCGAACTGAAAAGAACATATACCAAATTAAATACACTTACAAATCTTTATAAAACTATTGCGTATCAAAAAGAAAATAGAGACAGAGGTTATAAACAACAGTTGCGTAACAAGTGTTTATTTCAACGTTTCATTTCGATCCAGCACTTCAGAGCCACTATAAATAGTTCATATTGTGTTTTACCTCTCGCAGTTAGTGAGAAAACTTTTGCTAAAGACATTTTTTATAAT
This sequence comes from Conopomorpha cramerella, assembly GCA_012932125.1. Lineage (NCBI taxonomy): Eukaryota > Metazoa > Arthropoda > Insecta > Lepidoptera > Gracillariidae > Conopomorpha > Conopomorpha cramerella. Next base: position 13,578 of record SJJU01010577.1, on the reverse strand, counting down.
TTTTGAGATTTAATCGATCTCTGCGACTGAAATCTTTTGATGGATTGAACGACATGTAAACATTCGAGCAATCTCTCGTCAATCAGTCTGTATAGGGTTGTACTTTTAGCAAAGGAGCTTGTCCCACTGTGCCAAGTGCGTATTGTCGTAATATCTCAACTGCTTGGCACACACTTGGCAGATTAACATATGATGGTACTTCACTAACATTAAAAATAAAGCGTTTTAAAAAAAATATTGTCAAAGCAACAATTTTTTTAATGACGTGTGACGTTTACAAATTTTATGTCGGTGCTGTAAAATCTCTGAAATTCGCCACGCAAACAGCATGGGGGATGCTCCTGCTGCAAGTACAGAGGCACAGGTTCCTGCTCCAATCGCAGACGTCCAGTCGGAGTTGGTAGGTAGAGATAATATCTTCCACTTTATGTATTTCCTGTGAGAACCAGCTAACCATCGGCTTTTATACAGGAACAGAGGCCTTTCGGCGGTTTGGAGTTCCAAGTTTCTGAAGTAGTAGGACGGCTAGAAGCTAGTGTTAACGGTCAATATGAAGAACAGGAAGAGGAAAGTAAGGAGCCGCGTAAAATTAGTGCCGGTTTCTTCGAGCCGGAAGCTTCTACCATGTCTGTTATTATGAAGAGCCTAGAAGAATTAGTACACAATAGTGATCCTTCCTGTGATAGTGGTGAGCCACCGTTGCTGCCGACAGATGCAGTCGCCCGCGCAGCAATAATGTCTCACAGTATCGCTGCCTTACTAAGTAAATTAGAAAGAAGTCATGCTGCAAGACTTGGTGCTCACATTGCTAGTGAAACTACAAGATGGATGGCCCATATATTTAGGTAAGTAAAGTATTTATAATTAATTATTAAGTATATGCCAAATTAGTGCAACAAGAAAGTTTTGGCCTATCCAACATTATTATCAAAAAAGTACTAATGTTTATATTTAAACATGCATACATTGGATACCCCTCTGGGATATGTCACACCCTATTCCAGAGGTGTAGGTAGATATCATCAACCTCCGCATGTCACATTCATGCATTTCATTCTTCAAATATTCTATCCAATTTTGGTTACTCATTTACTATTAAACTATGTTAGGGCTACATTTTGGATATGTATGCTATAGTCATCAAGTATGAACAAATGTCACATTGAATTTGTGCCACCAAAACTGATGCCTTTATGAGAACTGCCATTTAGTGTTAAAGAATAAACATGCTTGTAAAATGCCAATGTTGCCTAGTGTTTGAAAATGCACTTACATTTGTTTCTTATCAGACACTGTGGCAAATATTAATCTTGAGAGCTATTACAGTTTATTGCTTTTATTAGAGAACCATTACAAATCATGATAATAAGTCTGTTTGTTTATAGTAATATTACATAACATAAAATCTGGGACTGTAGGCTTAAAAAACTCAAGCTCCTAATAATTATCATGCTTTACCTATAGTCCTGGACTAAACTATATTATGTTTTCTGACATTAAGTTGGAGAAACATACAAAGTAAACTTAAGGCTCTCCATTTTCTTGTCTTGTGTAAACTGGAGGTAAGAAAGGTGCATAGTTCAATTATTGCTCTTCCCACCAGAAATTACAACCATTCAAATGTGTTTTCAAACTAGAAAATTCTATAATCTTGGTTACAGTATTACCAAACCAACGAAAAAAATATATCTTCCCACAGGTTAACAGATTACAATGCATACTATCACCAAGAGCAGCTAGAGGGTCTGGTGAAAGTCACACGGATGCTTCTGCACCACAGATACCCACGTTACCTTGAAGATGGAGGTGAGATTATTGTACTGAACTTTTTATATTAAAAATGGTTTGGTCCAACACTTCATGATGCTACATAGATAATTACAAAGCTTGTTCTCCATAGCATTCAGCCCAGGACTAAACTTGAGTCACACTATCTTCTGTATTGTATTTTCCTTGTTTAATAATGATGGGTTTTGTGGTAGTTTTTTTTTTGTTTAGTGTGGTCAGCTAAAGTGTTAGGAGATAGCTGATATAGGCTTACATGATACTTTATTTCCAGCTCTAGCATTTACAAGCCGAACACCATGTATATACAGTTCAGTGGCAAGCCCACTGGGTGTGGTCCAGCATTTGTGCAGGCAGCTTGGTCTGCCACTAGCCTGCGTCCGTCCAGTACCTGTACATCCCAGTGGTATGACGTTTTTCTATCTTTATGCTATTAAAATCTGAATTATCTTATTCTTAATAAATATGTTGAATGTGTACTGGGTGTTGTGTCATTAGCACAGGAAAGAAGTGTATAAAACTGGTTTGCTTATAAATACATAATTATAATTGTAGTGCAGATGCAATTTTACCTATCACCTACTATTATTATTAGCCTAACAATTGTGATTAGAAAACTTATTGGTGTTGCATAAATTATTGTCAAGTGGCTAGCCCATCACCAAATAATTTGCGCTTGTCTCCAGTGAATAGGCTGGACGCCTAGAAGCAGTTAGAGCTTGAGCAATGATGGGCTTGTCCCGGAAAATAATAGTAAGGTAACATTTAAAAAATGGCATCCATAAATACGAATGAACTTGGATAAAACCAAGGTCATGTTCAATGAACACCGATTTCAGTACACGGCACCGTTCTCGAAGTTGTTCAAAAATACGTATACCTTGGGTAGACATTGCAGTTGGGTAGAAACAACTTCGAGGACGAGGTAAACAGAAGAATTCAGCTGGGTTGGGCAGCATTTGGGAAGTTACGTCGAGTCTTAACATCAGCGATCCCACAGTGCCTGAAGACAAAAGTCTTCAATCAGTGTGTCCTACCCTGTAATGACATACGGAGCTGAGACGTGGACACTGACGGCACGGCTGGCCCACAAGCTCAAAGTCGCACAGCGTGCTATGGAAAGGCCTATGCTCGGCGTTTCTCTGAAGGATCGAATCAGAAATGAAGTGATCCGACAGAGAACCAAAGTCATCGACATAGCTCATCGTTTTAGCAAGCTGAAGTGGCAGTGGGCCGGCCATATTAGCCGTAGAACCGATGACCGTTGGGGAAAACGAGTTCTCGAGTGGAGACCGCGTCTCGGCAAACGGAGTGTAGGACGCCCTCAGGCAAGGTGGACTGATGATATACGCAAGATAGCTGGCAGAAGCTGGATGCGAGAAGCCGAAAACAGATCACAGTGGCGTGCAATTGGAGAGGCCTATGTCCAGCAGGGGACAAGTATGGGCTGATGATGATGATGATGATGATTTTGTTTAAAAAATATCTAAATCGGTTGGGAAGTAGGTAGTGCTGTATATCGTTTATTTATTATAAAGCCCGTCACAGACTTAGCTATAGCTAGGCATATTACTATATATTTTCTATACTAATTTTCGCGTGACCGCACACTCGGCTATAATATATATTTCTGTTACCTATGCCTAGCTATAAAAATATTAATATATATTATAGCTAAGTCTGTGACGGGCTCAAGAGACGTACAAGTATAATGCAGGACTTCCTTTTCCATAATGCGGCAAGCACTACGTTTTTCTGTTCTTTGGAATTGCGCCAATGACTGCAAAGCTCTATACCTACCTAGTTTGTGCACTTATAGATTTGTAAGGCTTGTTATTATACATTGTAATAACTCATTAAGCAACGATCCGAGCGCCGACGATTACCCAACAAGTAAAAATTACCATTTCGAGAACGCATCTCGCCCGTCGACGTTGTTTAGGTAACAAACTTCTGTTGTCCTGAGAGCATTCTCTCAGGACAACACCTTTATACGCCAATGTATTATTACGACAGACACATTAGACCATTGATTTTGATGTTTAAAGCTATCGGAACAGACTTGAAAATCGTAGAAAACAAAACTGACTTCCGGCGGTCAAAAGGTCAAGCATAACTTACTACTTAAGTATAGCGTAATACGTTTATAACTAACTCATGTCCGTGGCTGGTGCCGTGATAATTCTTTCGAATCGGTCTTTCTTATCTTATATCGACGTCTATGCATACTCTACATTCGCAAATGCAATAAGAATATTATTTATGACCTACCCTAATCTAATCCAAATTAACTTGATCGAACTATCAATACCTTCAAATAATATTGTGAGCATAACATAGCCCACTATCAAGGTCACACTCATATTGATCGTGAAGTTTAGATAGCAACAGCGAAATGAAACTATTGTGCTTCCAGTGCTCGTGTTGTAATATTTGTGAAGGCATAATGTGTTTGCTTTCATGGATAATGTCATGATGTTTTTTTAATAACGTGTGAACATTTAGGACCGATCATCCATTGATATTCCGTAAGGGATTGTAAATATAGGGACATTAATTACTTACCTATAAGCGACTCATTTAATTTTTTTTTAAATTCAACAACGTGTAAATACTTTTGTATGTATGGGACTCAGATGTTATTTTCATTTAAAATGTAAGCCATCAAATATATTGTTGGACCATGGCATCCCACTGGTACACAGGGCATCTGCAAGCTTGTTGAATCAAAAATGTAAGCCATCACTGAGCCACTCCTCCCAGCCTTCCGCGACGCTTTTTGGCCTCGCTCCAGCTCAGCAACTCGTAGCTCACTATCGATGCTCCGACGACATGTCATGAATGTAATGTACGCACCCAGGCCAGCCTTCCTTTTGGAAGCTGCTATTCGAAGGCAGTGTCGGCGATATTTGTTGCTCCACCCCATTGTCTGTTGTTGGCTGGCTACGATACGGGAAATAAAAAACCCATTTAAAAACTGACTACCGACTAGTTAGCTTCGAAATGGGTCTTTTTGCCCATTCCCAAACCAGCGACCAAATCCGGCTTGGAAATGGAACAAAGGTATGCCCTAGCCATTCTCACTGTCGCACCAAAATTTATATATACTATTTAACGTAAAACGAATAAGATAGATTTTCAACTCGGTCTTAATGTAACGGTAGTGTTCATACATCATGATATCCTCTTGATGCCATGTGAGTGATTATGAAGGTTGTCAAAAGTCAACACGCAGACACTACTTAACGTATTGTATCTATGTGCCTACCAAATAAATATCTTTAGGTATTAGATAACAGTGTCATCACCTAATCATACAGCTAATCTAATTGTCAGACACACGGCAAACAAGCTGTAAAACGCAGCTTAACCCTTCCTCTGACAGTGAAGGAATCGCCATAAAATATTCGTATCGTGTAAGATGTTTCGGCTTTTAATTTTATTTTCCATTGTTTAATGGTATTGACGGAAAATCGTAAATTACATACAAATAGTAGGTATTGGAATAGCGACATGTAGATTAGATTTTTCGGGGTTTTAAAAATTGTCCTTTACAATTAAAGTTCTATTTATTATAATTTGTCTATTACACTGTACGCCAAAGCAGTATTAGGTAGCTATGTGTTATACTGCATGTAAAATAAACCCGAGTTTTAGAAACATTTTTGGACTCGTCAATATTTTTTTTACATTTATTCCTAAGGTTTTAATTTTATAACGCTGTGACTGAAAAACTCTTTAAATACACATATTACGGAAGATATACTTTTACAGACAACGAGTCTTTGAATACAAATGTAAAAAAAAACTATTAAACATATTTATCGAAAAAATCACCTGTTAAAAATGTTCACTAAATCCATTGCCAATCTGGAATTACCTAAGCCTACCTACCTACATTTATCCTCGATGAAACTGTATTATAAAAAAGACGATTTCCACAAATTTAGTTACTAATTAAAATTATGTACGGAGGATTAAGTCAGAACAGTTTGATTTATACTCCTAACTATTTTTATTGGTAAGCTTTTTATGATAGCAGCGGTGTCATAGATAGTTCGATTATTGACTATTATTAACTTTTGTACTAGAAACGTGGCCGCGTTTTTCTAATATTTAAATGTTCAATATATTGTTGTTTCATACAATTCGCTATGTTGATTATAAATCGTACGAATTGTAATAATAATAAGTAAGAATTGCATACTTATTGCTGTTACTTGTGTACTGTTTTTTCACAATATTTTCCTTATCTGCGTTGAGCGTATGTGCACTTTAACCTACTTTAACCCTTAATACAACAAAGAGTGTCTAAACTAACTTTGAACCTTGAGGAATACCTCCACTACCGGGGGATTATACTAATTTTCTAGAAAAAATATACAACAGCGAATGCTATGTAAAGTTATTGACATCATCATCATAATCGTCATTTCCCTGCCCTTATCCCACACTACGGTTATTGTATTAGGTAAAAATTTTCTTATACTGATATTCTATTAGCGAAACCACGTTGTTAGATCCATGACAGTAGAATTTAAAATCCAAGAGAAAATCTTAGTTAGTTTTCATTATTAAAGGTTTAACACATCGCGTCGACGTAACTTTTTGTTATATATTTTTACTTTAAAAAAAAGAGAAGTTTCTCAATTCTGGGTGAATAAATTTGGAAAGTTCCCTCGGTCGCCTCTTCCGACCTCCAAGACGGAAAGGTTGCGTTGTATTCTATTCATCGTCACCACACGGCTAGGGAAGTAAGAAGCAGAGCTCTCAATGAGTTAACCCACAACAGCACTGCAATCGCGAACCCGCCTATTATATGCGTATCCCCAAATGATGGAATTCATTGGGGGAGGCCCTCGTCCAGCAGTGGACATCATTTGGCTGATGATGATGAATAGATTTGGATGATTCATTTTTTGTATGAAAGCTGGTGTTTCCCATTAGGTCCCATTTAAATTTGGTTTAGTTCCAACAACGGGATCCATGAGAAAACCACAAAGGATTTTGTATGGCCGTTTGCCTTGACAAGTATAAGTGCTTAGCGATGTGCGAAACATACAGTCTGTATTTAAATATTTCGTTTATATGTCACGTCTGGAATTTTGCATTTTTTTTTAAATATTCGGAATAAAAAACCCTGTATGCCGTCCTTTGAAAAGTTTACACGTAACTAGGCGTTTGATTACATGTGATTATCTAATTCACGAAATAAGAGATGTACGATTAACATCATCGTTCCTACCGTACACGTATTACACAGATTATATTGCAATATCTGCATTTCCCATAACCTTACTTAAACACCTAGGCTACAGATGCTGAGTATAACGGGTATAAAGGGTATTTCGTGGCACGCAAATATCAAAGACAACGCTGACAGCACATCTTTGATTCAGACAAATAAATGAGTTGGACATAATAACAAAAACATCTTTCATCATGAAAATATAGGTCGCCCAAAACTTTATACTTTCTTTTTTTAAAGTTCCAACAAGAATATCGAAGTAGAAACTACACTTTATTTAAAAAAATCTCCGAAGTTCTATCAAGCTATGATACGTGATAATTATTGTCTGATTTTAAAAATGTGATTGATTATTTGTTATACATGCTTGAGGCAAAAACAGGCATTTGTAAGTTTTCCTGGTTGAAGTCGGTTCTTTTTTCTTTAATTATAATTATCATGTTTAGGTCATGTCTGTCTGTCATGTATACGTTTACGCAGCATATTGGGCCCACTAAAAAGGTTAACTTCACGATTATTAATTGAGTGAACATTTAACAGATAGCGATTTTTCATGCTTTGAATATTACTGTACCATCGATTAAGTTATTATTCACTACCTGTCAAGTACATACAGTGTTTATGATATAAGATAAGATATTGCCGATTGTACTTACGGTTTATTGGACAGGTCGTCGAAACTTGCTGTGTGCGAGTGCAATTACTGATTGATTACATGAACTCCGAAAATATAATGAACATAATATAAAAAAAACACATTTTAGCGTTGACGAAACTACAATAATGGCAGATTTATCTAAGATTCCACCATGAACAAAAACGCACACCCCAAGGTGTGTGACCGACCTTATAACGGCGATGGGCTCACCCCCTGTCACGTTGGGTTAAATACGCGTGGTGAACCGTGAGAATTTGCAAGTGGTTCTGCCTACTCCGCTTTGGGATGATTAAAAGGCGTGAAGTGTATTTTTCTTTATTATAGTTTAGTATATCCTGGCCAGGTTGTAGTAAGTAGCTTACAATGAAAAATAGCGATACTAGCTATATGTCTTCCAATGCAAGTACTGTCTTATTTCGGAATTCTAAGGGTGGCGCTAGCGCATTTATACACCGTGTAAATAAGTCAGAAGTAAATTCTTAAACTCATTTTACTCTATGACATAGAGGTCACTACTAGTTTCTGTATCGATTGTCAATCAAATGCATAGTTAAATACGACGTGACATTTTTTTCTATATTGATTAAAGTTGTTGCAGAAGTGTCGGTCAAAGATGGTTTGATTGATAATTGGTATAGAACACTGTAGCGTCATCTTTTGAGAAAATAGCGTGTGTAAAAACGAATTCCTGTATGGATCCAGTGATTTTTCTTGCCGTTCGGCATGTATGTAGCGTTGTTAAAAGAGATAAGGTTATTAAGTATTCGCGTACATATTGATAATATATAATTGTATATAATGATAAAAGAAAACATTTTCCACTGAGTCACACATAACATTAACCAACATTGTGCATATTGTTATTTTAAGAATGTAAACAAACGTGAGGTTGATCATCAATATGAGTTTGGAGTTTACACTCCTATAAACTTGAGTCATTTGGTATTACATAATATGTTATAAGATGGTTACAGACGCGGGCCAAGGTACACCTTTACGTTAAAATTACCTTATTAAGAGAAACAACATTAAGTATTCTTTATCGTGTCATATAAAGTTTACTTTACATTTAAGAAGTTCTACATTTATATGAACTAGCTGTCCCAGTAAACGTTTATTAGAGAGTAGTTTATTTTAAAGGTATTGTTGTGCACAGCCTAATCCCTTTCGTACCCAAGACATCGCCATTGTACAATACAATATGGTAGGGATATGAAATATACGGGATACATATAATAATAATAAACATTTGCGACGCACAATAGGCGCATTGGACGTCGAGTTGCGGAAACGCCCCGTATCATCTACAATAGACATTTGCTAATTCTCAGTCCTATCTGATATGCACATAAAATCGGTCAAGCCGTTTCAGAGGAGTATGGTAACCAACATTGACAATTTATAATTATAAATATACAACTGTCTAGGTCGCGGCATGGATGTAACGGCGCTAGACAGGCTAATATCTGAGGACGTGGAGCTGAGCCGCGCACCTCTGCTGGTGCTGGGCGAGGCGGGCGCGCCGCCGCTCGGCTGTGGGTCGTCGCTGCGCGAGTTGCAAGCCGTGTGCAACGCGAGACAAGTGTACCTGCACGTCAGCGGACACTCGCTGGCGTTGCCGGCAGTAGTTGGGAGGTCACAGGTGAGAGGTTTCATCAGGTTTTACTACGAGCGCAGTAACCAATAAAAAATATCCAATATGCCAAGTTTTCACACTAATTTTTGTCTTATCATTTCAAGTCGGTAACTTTCGACCTGGAATTTTCAAATGTGAGTTTTCTTATATTATAAAATTTCACATCGGCCACGGATGGGCTTCCAAAACAGCGATGGCGCGCGGTCACACGGTTCATACGAAACTTGGCGGTCCTCTGTGCCCGACTCAACGTCACCAATCAAACATAATTTTTGACCCTGTTAAATCTAGTTTTCATCTAATTCTGGTGTTGTTTAATTATCATAGTTAACGTCAGATTATCAGTGTTCACCTTGAAAATTGTCCGGCTCTGTTTTATATTGACTTAAATCGCCTATTTTATGGTTACGTGCTTACAACGCTCCATGGAATGACAATACAATACTATCAATAATAATACTGGAATGACAGTACAATACTATCAATGGTAATACAATACGAAATATAAAGAATTCTTCATTGAAAGGGCAATTTTAAATATTTGTAACAATGTATTTTATGTTTTTCAGATATTCTATTATCTAGTGTCATATATTTTCAGATAACTATTTATGTTTTTCAGATATTCAACGTAGCGGATTCTCTGACGTTAACACCGGGCCCCTGGTTCGGAGTACCTGGCCTTCCGACTGTCGTATCCTTTTGTATAGAAGAAAAATTTAAGAAAAGAACGTAGTAGTGCAGTGAAGCATTCATACCAATATTTGTATTTCTATAAATCTATACTTATAACTATGTAAACCGGACACATCGGGCCTTGCAAGTTAAACGTACTTACATCAAAATCTTTAAGTCTGTCCCCCAGAGGGGTAGACAAAGACAATCGACCTCCATCTACTACGAGCCTGAAACACCTCTCTTGCTTGCTTGCTTTAATTTTTCAGTGTTTGAATGTAAAAAAATCGGTCCGTTAGATATTGGGAAACGAAAGAGATGCAACTACGTTACTCTATGGTTGTCTGTGGACTCGCTCTTTTGTTGGTAGTAATTTTAAAAGCAAACCACTCATTGGATGACTGTAGTGTGCAGAAAACATAAAATAATCTTCAGTAAATTTCCTATACCGGTGTTCAGACTTTCTACAGGATACCTGAACCAATCACCGCAAATGACATTACCAAAGTTGTGAATTCCGTAAGTTTTTTATTAAACTATATTACTCATGTCTATTAATATACCTGTTTCTCGGCGTACAAGCCATTTTCTCGAGACGTGCGTGACTGCTTACACCTTATTTAAAAAAAAACGTTTTTTTTACTTATTACTGAGTTTGTGTAACGCAGTGCATGTACATACATATTATATAGCCTTTTTTGTAAGAGTCGAGGCGTTAACCGTAAACTAGCAAGCGATCTGTTTTTCTCTTTTGAGTCTATAAAAATACAATAAAAATTAGACCTTACCTATTTTTTGGTACTTATCGTTTGTCAATTAATTCGATTACGGACTAATTTGTTAGTTTCTACAATTTTATACTCCGCTGCAAGTTGAAGATCTTTAACTGAAAAAAGGATCATATTGAACGCATAGGAACTGACAAATACGTCCTTCTAATTAAAAAAATGAGTACGCTTAGTAGCAATTTGTCAACTATAGTGCGAGTAGGTATTCTAATCTATATCTATGTGTTTAGAATAAAATGTGCATTGTTAATAAGCAGTGGTTGTCTGAAGGTGGTGAGCCGGGAAGGCACGCTGGCGGGTCTGTCGGGTCTGGGCGGCGGCGCGGCGCGGCTGCCCGCCCTGCCGCTGTGGGCCGCGCTCCGTGCCGCCGGCGCCGCTGCCATATTCACGCGCCTCGCTAGAGCTTATAGGTATGTTCTGTTTTGTCAGAGTCCTGTTTGATATTCCCACGTAATGCTCTATCCAGCTTTGCAATGTGATGGCCCACTCTTATACTTACTCGATCGTACCTACGTATGAAGAAATAACATTACTTGACTAATAGCAAATGGGGAAGAAATGTCATGAACGAATGCTTAAAACTTTCGCTTGACCCATAACAACAAGATTGATTAATCGATTGTCACTATAATTTCAGATCAGCTAGAACGTTTTACGATATCGTCAAGAACTCCGAATTGCGAATATTGGTAAGTAATGACGCTTTTAGTTTTTCCTGTTGTCCTTAGTATATATTATTTTTTGTTAACGATGTGTTTTTACATTTTCAGAGCGCCTTGCCTGGCGGTGACGACCCTGCAAATGCAGATGTAGTAGTAAGTTTGTTGAAATAAAATTAAATGTAGATTTACTTCAAAAGATGGTTTATCTTTCGGTCTCGTCTACGTGAGAGAGCCTAAAAAGAGCTGGAATGTTAACAGTACTCACACTATAATGCAATTTGACTATACAGCAAGTTTATTAATTATTACTTAGTGACCCGCTTTGTTTGACACGTGGCTGAAAATGAAAACAAAAACTGTATTTGTAAAAGGCAATACGTCACGCCGCTCTTGTATTCACAGACACAAGCGCATCGTGTGAAAGTGTTAAGATGCCAGCTCTAATTAATCGAACTGTAACTCCTCTCTCTAGCATTGTTCCTTTAAACTAATAGACTCAGAATGGAATATTTGTGTATTTATTCACATGAGACACAATATCTCGAGAGTTTAAACAAAAACTAAAGATAAACTACGTATTGTACTAAGGCCAATCGATTTAATGTTTTACGCACCAAGAGAAACAAACAGGCTTCAGGATTTCAATCCCGGTGGTAAATCAACCAACTGAATTTGATACGCGAGCCTATCATATTTTTGTAATTAGATATACCATTTCGTTAATAGAGACAAACTAAAATCTCTGAGACTGGCGTGATGTTTTGTATGTATTGGTTTAATTTCAGTTATTCTTTACTGTTTTTACCCTTATATTGCCTCTGTCAAAGTTATACAACGAAAATAAACATACTGTTCAAATCAGTCTATCATTTTTAAACAGTTTGTTGACCTCCGTTTTTAAACATCAGGAATCAGTAAGCCAATGTTCGTCATGTGTGACGTTCGGCCTATGGGCGGGTGCGGACAACGCGCGACCGCCGCCCTACTACGACAAGCTCACCTCCTGGCTCGGACAAGTGCTTCAGAGGGAAGCCGATATGGTGAGTACTGGCTGGTTGGGTTGAATAAGGAGTTTGTTTAGAAAAATAAGTATTTTGAACTACCTACCTGGAGTTTTGTGTGGGAAGCGATGAGGTGCAAATGGCTTCTTTGTTTCTCATCTTCAACATTAATTTTTCACTGTAATGATTGTGTTAATTTGGTCATATGATCATTCATATGGTGTACTGCTCCACGCAGCAATGAAATGTGATGATCCTTCGGTGGTTAATACGATATGCACAAATAATTTAATACTTGATGGCAAATGGTCCAAAACCCGAGTTCACATTAAAAGAAAAAAAACTGCCTACCTTATTTGAAAGAAAAACACTTGGTGACCCACTATTTTGGCATTTTTATAATGGTAGACGGGCAAGTACTGTACTGAGATTTGTTACATGATCCCAATACTTGTCGAGAATTGCGTTTGGATCATACCTATTATTTTTTTTAAAAGAAACGCGTACTGACACTATATTAAGTTTAAACCCGGTGTTACGGGGCGAAATTAACCAAAGACAAGCATTTTTTTATACAAGGAAACAAAAATATTGGGAAAACATAATATAACAAATGAAATGAAGTGTCGCTAAAACTGTCATTAGTTTTCCAACTCTCGATGGGGATAACAACGCCTTTGGGCCAAGTCTGCTACGCTCGTATGAGTAAAGCCTCCTCTAAAGGGTCAGCAAAGGTCCAATAGATAGTTTATCCCCTTCTTTGGTACTCGATGAGTTGTAATTAAAGTGACTGCTATTCATTAATTTAATACAAGAATAATAACTAAAGCCCGGTAGAAATGAAATTTTAGATGATCGACAGATATCCTAATTATTATGATTATTTATATTTTCAGATAAACATAGAAGTCTGCGAAACCGAGGCTCATGGAATTGTTCTAAGGTACTGCCCACTAGAGGGCGCTATATTCGACGAAAGTCGAACCGAAGAACTGCAAACGATTCTGGACTCTCAACTGCACGTCGTAAGGGCTACGTTAGAACTTCGAGAGCCCTTCCAGAAGTCTGTTGAAAGCCGGAGTACTTTAAGGCTGGTGTTAGTTCCTGGATGGGCTGGTAATTTTT